>WNWK01005081.1:77500-127352 GCA_009830355.1 Cherax destructor | reverse complement strand
TTTTTTTATATATCTTTTTTATCATCATGATCATCTATATCATATCATCATCATGATCATATCATGATCATCTGATCATCTTTCATATATATCTTCATCATCATCATGATCATCTTTGATCATCATATCATCTCATGATCATATATCATATATCATCTCATGACCCATATCATTCATCATGATCATCATATATCATCTTTCATTTTTTGATCATCTTTGATCATACCCATCATGATCATCTGATCATCATCATAACCCATGATCATCATCTTTGATCATTCATCTTTTTTCCATCACTTTTTCATCATCATCATGATCATCATATCATGATCATCATAATCACCCCATGATCATATATCATGATCATATATCTTTCATTCATCATCGGGGATCATCATCATCATGATCATCATCATGATCATCTTTGATCATCATCATGATCATCATCATGTCATCATCATGATCATCATGATGATCATCATGATCATCATATCATCATCATCATCACCCAAAAATAACAGGACAATCGCTGGAACGAAAAATAAAGTGGTAATCCCAATATTCAAGCAAAGATAATAAGTGTCAGCACTTAACCAGATGTTGTTATTCAAAATATTTATATTATCTTGGGTAAGGGAGAAGATAATCAGAAGGAGAGTAGTGGAAAAAAAATGATTAAAGCAGTTTATTCTTTAGAAGACTTTACTGTATTTCGAGTAAATTCTGATCTAACCTTTTGAGTTTTGTAAGATGACAAGAGACTAAGAAAGAGAAGGATTGGTGGACTATATTTTATTCCTGTAAGAATATTTTGGATACTGTGACACACAAGAGAATAGTTCGTAAACTACAGAAGGTGGGGAAGGGTTTTATAATGAAATTAAAATACGTGAGAGGAGAGAGACAGAGAGTGATGTCCTCGGAAGAGGTGTTAGGATGGATAAGCGGAGCTCCACAAGCATCAGTATGCGAACTGCTAATGTTCCTGTACATGTTAACGACATGCCAAAACAGAGAATAAAAAAGGCACAATACCGTGACTGGAACAATATACAAATAACCCGCACATAGATTGAAACTTAAAACGACGTTTCGGTCCTAATTGGATCATTAACAGTGTCCCGTAGCTCGATCGATGGCTCACTCACACACTGAGGTTCGGGTATCGATCCCCCGGTACGGCTGGAAAATATTATGACGTGTTTCCATAAGACACCTGCTGTCCATGGTCATCTATCAGTAAAATGGGTACCTGACATCAAAGACATGCTACTATATAGAAAGCCGCTTGTTATGCAGAGCATTTCGGGCAAATTAGGTCAATTTTGTCCCAGGATGCGACCCACACTAGTCTACTAACACCCAGTTACCCATTTTACTGATAGGTGAACATGGACAGCAGGTGTCTTAAGGAAACACGTTCTAATGTTTCCTCCCGTACCGGGGATCTAACCACGGACCTCAGTGTGTGAGCTGAATGCGCTAGCATCCTGCTAATAGTCTTATCCTCCTCTCGTTCTTCTTAGTCACGCTGTTCAGAGAGCCGGGTCAAGAATTGTCTTCCATGACTATATTTCTTACTAATTTTCTTGTATCCTGTTTTGCCTCTATTCTCTCTTATCTCTAATCTATTTCCTTTACACAGGACCTTTCTCTCTAATCTTAATTTCCAATTCATTTTTTTCTAGAGAAGATGGTGGTAGTTTTACCGCTTGTTTCTTATCTTTATTCCTTCTTTTTATTTTCAACTTTCTTGCATTTTACCTTTATGAACCTTTATTTTTTTGTAATTTTTTAAGGTGAATTAATCCTTATCTATCCCAGTCATGCTTGTCACTTGCGACCACTACAGTTACATGCTTGTCACTTCGACCACTACAGTTACATGCTTGTCCGCGCCACTCAGTTACATGCTTGTCACCGACCACTACAGTTACATGCTTGTCCGCGACCCTACAGTTACATCTTGTCCTTGCACCACTACAGTTACATCTTGTCACCGACCACTACAGTTACATGCTTGTCACTTGCGCCACTACAGTTACATGCTTGTCACTTGCGACCACTCGTTACATGCTTGTCCTTGCGACCACTACAGTTACGCTTGTCGCGCCACTACAGTTACATGCTTGTCCCGACCACTACGTTACATGCTTGTCACTTGCGACCACTACAGTTACATGCTTGTCACTTGCGACCACTACAGTTACATGCTTGTCACTTGCGACCACTACAGTTCATGCTTGTCACTTGCGACCCTACAGTTACTGCTTGTCACTTGACCACTACAGTTACATGCTTGTCACTTGCGACCACTACAGTTACATGCTTGTCACTTGCGACCACTACAGTTACATGCTTGTCACTGCGACCACTACAGTTACATGCTGCCTTGGGACCACTACAGTTACATGCTTGTCACTGCGACCACTACAGTTACATGCTTGTCACTTGCGACCACTAAGTTACATGCTTGTCACTTGCGACCACTACAGTTACATTGTCACTTGCGACCACTACAGTTACATGCTTGTCACTTGCGACCACTACAGTTACATGCTTGTCACTTGCGACCACTACAGTTACATGCTTGTCACTTGCGACCACTACAGTTACATGCTTGTCACTTGCGACCACTACAGTTACATGCTTGTCACTTGCGACCACTACAGTTACAGCTTGTCCTTGCGACCACTACAGTTACATGCTATTCACTCTTTTCTCTCATCTTATTTTTTATTAATTTCTTCCTTTCCTTAAGTCGTGTCGGGGTGATTTTCGGAGCCCACTAGCCGCTGCCACATAAATAATGTAGTCATCTGGGAGTTGAACCTGGTCAATAGTGAGAGTTTCTTAAGAGTGTATGTGTATTCATGTTAAATTTAAACTAGGAAAGGCATACATTAGGCCTGAAAGATTATTTAGCCATGTTCATCTGGATACAAATGAAATTTCTGACAAATATTTTTCATAATCAGTTGTTTATAATTTGTCTTCCTTGCGTCGTGGTAACAATTGTATTATGGAGCTACACAATGCAGTATTGTAATTTTAATGTTAATAATTTATACATTATCATGTATATTCCTTCGAGTTTAAACAAAAATGTCAAATTATCGAGTCTTCAGAAGATAAGTGACCTGACCTAATTCTTACTTTCACCTTACCCCCAATTCCCTGGCTAACTTCTAGTTTTATCCTCTTTTCTTTCTTACTCGTGACTTGGTAATGGGCCACGTCGAACCGAAACGTCTAGTTTCTGCGTCAAGTTGTTGGTTAGTTGTGAATAAAATGAAACTTACAAAGCTGTGGTGGTTCTATCATACAGGTGTCCTGGCCAAGACCTTCCGGGAGATGGCGGTGTCGACGTCTGAGGAGCGACGTTGGCTTGTGCTCGACGGTCCAGTCGACGCTGTCTGGGTGGAGAACCTCAACACAGTACTCGACGACAACAAGAAACTTTGTCTTATGTCCGGAGAGATTATACAGGTAAGGTCGAAGGACGATGCACATCTTAGACGAAAGATACTGTATCGTGAGATTGTACAGGTTTTCTTGATGGGGCGATACACGTCTAAGAGGGAAGATTATGTTTGCATCAGGAATGCTGGTGAATTTGAAGGATGACATCATTATGATGATGGATTATACAGGTGGGCTATAAGAATGACACACCGGTATGAGGATGGATTATGTCTATATGAGAGAACATACATGTTGTAAGGGTTCTTGGATGAGTGATGGTAGCAGAAAACAACTGTAGACTGTTATGGAGGCGTATATTTGGTAAGCGTGGAAGAGCCCCAGCCTGTCTACCCGTCTTGCAGGCCTAGGGGAATCACGTGACGTCAGGCTAGCATGGGAGCCTGACTCTAAATGTTATTAGGACAAATGTATATACTACACAAGTAGTATACTACACAAGTAGTATACTACACAAATGTATATATTACACAAATGTATATACTACACTAATACGGCAGACGTTTCAGGCTCTGGGCTGATTCTATACAATGCAAGAAAAACGTTGTACAACGGACATAGGACATGAACATAATACATTACAAATCATGGTGGATCATAGGAATTAATGAGATTACATATGGATAAAGGAGATCGATCGATCGTTATTCATGTGATCTACGGAGTCTGAGGAAACTTATTTACAAAGAAGAAAGTGTTTAACAGAAAAGACATATCCGGTGCACTCGAGTTTTTTTTATTTTCAAGTCTCAGAATTCGGAGAGAACGTGAACACTTAAAAAAAGAAAAACTGATCCATGATTACAGTGACATACTGTAAGGCTTACTACACACAGTTGTGTACTGATTGGACTATTCTAATCATCTATACAAGTTATTTACACTTAACCCCAACTCTGCTAGAGTGAGATTTACATATGCAGATTGATCATCTCTAGGGAAGGGGATGGGGGGGGGATTAAGTCAAATTCTGTGGCAACGGCTAACACATGCCATGACTGATGAGGATTAGCATTAGTATTAACAAATAAAACTTTAGGATTCATCATCACTTGTCATGTACGTAGAAAATAATGACAGTCAGGTTGTTAGAGGTAGAAGGTACTGGGTCAGGAGGATTGTCAATGTTTGACTCACTCGTCTGGATGCCAAGAATCTCATCAACATCGTCTCATACTAACGTCTTTATACTGACTACTATTAATTTCTCTAACCTTTTATTTGTTACCACTTATATGCTCAACTACTCGGTAGGGACCAACAAACTTTTGATCGAGCTTAGTGGCATCGCAGATGTTTTATTGAAATTTGTTAACATAACTCTCGAGTTTACTTTCATTTTGGTTGGCTTTGTTGGTGTTAGTGACTCTTGTAAACTCTGCTGTTGATTTATGGAGTGTTTCTCGGATTCTTCTGAAGACACTAAACTGGTACGGGTCGCTACTAAATCATCTGCATTATAGTTTAATTTCGAAGTGGAAAATAACAACTAATACGGCAAACTCTTATCTACACAATACAATGCATAATGTGAAGTATCTCCTATAAAGGCATTTGTAAGTAGAATTTATAGCACTCTGTACATCAGGTATGACTTCATCCCAGGTTGCACTGTTGGGATTAATAGTTGCTTTTAAGACATCGAGCACTTTCTTAATGGTATTTTCCTCTAAACCATTGCCGGCAAGATGATGAGGGACAGTAGTTGCCGAGACAGTAGCTAAGGCGTTCCTTAAACGCTTTAGCTACTGTCTCGGCAGTCTTATCTACTATAGGAACTAACACACAGTATCTGATGAAATGGTCTACATTTACACAGAGAAGCTTATTGCCTTCGATGGAACACTGGAAATTAGTTAACAAATCTAGTGCTACCCGGTAGGAGTCAGCAGGAGCTAAGTCTTTCTCCTCTGATGATAAATTAGACACATATGCAACACTTGGGTATCTTTATTGAGGAAACGTTTCGCCACACAGTGGCTTCATCAGTCCAATACAAAGTAGAAAGTGTTGGATATGTGTTTAATTTATCAATTTGTCGGTTCTCTGAACCATTCATCTACATCTTTCTCCTCTACTGGTGGAGTGGATGAACACTCTCCGGATAAAATAGCACCGACCCACTGGTCTGGCGACAACTCGTCCTCTACCCGAACAGGATACGGATAGTGAACAAGGTCAACGAGGATGGTGGTCGTTCTGCTACAGACACTCTGACCAGAGGTATTGGCAGGGTAGTAATAGATCTTATTATCTTTTACAATATGTAAGAATGGCTCGACAAACAAACCTTTTACCTTACAAGAATCACTGTCAACTAGAACATCAACACTCTGGAACATAAGAGACAACAACAGACACGCGACAGCCGCGACAAAAACGTCATTCTGCAGACAGCCTGTGACATAAGAAAAGATGGCATAACTTGCTTCAAGTAGTCGTTTTCCAACAAGGAGTCCCCTGTAGAGGAACTACTACTTGAACGAGTTGCCATCGCAGGGATAGTCTCAGTACTCAAGGTTGTCTAAGGTTCCTCTGACACCTGAGGCGACTGTACCCTATCCTGCGTGAACAAGGTTGTAGGGACTGAATTCCAGACGGGACGACAGTTTTAACAGTGCCTGACCACTTTGTTACATTACTAGAGAATGCACAAGTCTGAAAAAACTTAATCTGAAATTCATACTCTGTAGCACTATGATAAATCTCTGATCCAAGCTGGTAGCCCGAGAATAGTACGATCATGTCGTCAATATGGGAATGCTATTAATAAGGATCAAGCTTATGTAGATCTCGCATCGATGCAAATCCCAGTAGATCACCAGGGAACTTAATCTGGTCTACAACAAGAAAAGTCAGAAAACTCTACCTTGGATGGAGAAGGCGAGGGAAGTCTGACCTCGGACAAGCAGACTAAGGATGGTTACATGAGTTAGTTCTACTAAAAGGACACGACGTAACTGCTTATCCTTAAACAAGCTAGATCTGATTAGTATATTTACTTGTGCACTAGAGTCCATGAACACATGAACGGGCGCATTGATCATAGAAGCTTATACTAATAAACCTATTGTTGCAGTGAAATAGACATGCAAACAAGAAGGTGAGTTGTCATTGGAGAAAGTGTTTTCGATCGCATCTCCAAAAATGTCTACGTCGACAACGTGTGAAGCATTGAGGCATTTTTCCTCTAGACTGCATAAGGCGTCAAAGGAATTCTTAACAGGGATGGAATACTCGCTATTACCTATTATCAGCATGGGATGTTTTGACTTGTCCGCTCGGATTTCCCTGAATCCGAAACTTGAGGAGGGTTGTTATGGCTGTTCCGAGAACCACGTTCTCTACGACCTTTCCTCTCGCTACGGTTGGAACGACCACGAAATGATCTGTAATACGTCCTCGCTTGACAAGTGATGCACTCAGATGTACGATGACCATGTATTCTATTAAAAGTACAGTACGGTAAATCGGTTTGAGGGCTACCTTGAGTAGGACGCTTTTTATTTTGAATACCCCTTCAATTTACTGCAATATGTCCCCTGTTTCTGCAGTTGTAACAGGTTCTCGTACTAGGATTGCTAACTGCACTTCTTGCACTACGAGCAGAGCGAATACTGACGTGACTCGACATTTACAGGACCTTGTGTTGCTGTACAAACAAAAGGTTGTTCAGGTAAGTTGCAGAACTGTTTAATGTAGGGTTGATAAGGTAAAGTACGGCACGTGCTGGCAACAGTTAAAGTTGATGATTAAAACGCATGTGCAACAGTTGGGACTCTTTTATTGTTGAAACGTTTCGCCTACGCAGGATCGCTTTTAGTACCACTTTTGAAAGTGATGTGCCTCGACCATCATCTTAATCCTTTAATTACATTTTATTTTACCTTCGTTAATAATGTGTGATCTTCTGTATTCATTTTCTCCACTAATAGAGTAATATTGGCACCCCATTCATATAACATTTATTAAATATTTCCTTTTTAGATTATAGTTTACTTTAATGAATTCAATGTTGACTTTCGTTCCAAAATAACAAATATTAATTAACATTATTCTATCCACATGTACCATAAGGACTGCAAGCACAATGTTTATTTAAGTACCTCAATACGCTCCAGTGTATTAGCATTTTCAGTGTTCTTATTTAGGCCACTTAAAAAATACGTTCATAATCACACGAGTGTGATTGTCTTAAACTTCCCTGTGACTTTTTATAGACATATTGGATGCCTTGTGCTTTTCGCTTTGACTTCAGATGCCTAATAAGATGAGCCTCATCTTCGAGACTTCAGACTTGGAGCAAGCATCACCAGCCACCGTGTCTCGCTGCGGCATGATCTATATGGAAAGTCAGCAGCTGGGCTGGAGGCCCCTCAAGGTAATGTAACAGACGGGCTGATGGTCCTTCAGGGTCATGTAATAGATGGACTGGTGGCCCCTCAAGGTAATGTAATAGACGGGCTGATGGTCCTTCAGGATCATGTAATAGATGGACTGGTGGCCCCTCAAGGTAATGTAACAGACGGGCTGATGGTCCTTCAGGGTCATGTAATAGATGGACTGGTGGCCCCTCAAGTTAATGTAACAGACGGGCTAATGGTCCTTCAGGGTCATGTAATAGATGGACTGGTGGCCCCTCAAGGTAATGTAACAGACGGGCTGATTGTCCTTCAGGGTCATGTAATAGATGGACTGGTGGCCCCTCAAGGTAATGTAACAGACGGGCTGATGGTCCTTCAGGGTCATGTAATAGATGGACTTGTGGCCCCTCAAGGTAATGTAACAGACGGGCTGATGGTCCTTCAGGGTCATGTAATAGATGGACTGGTGGCCCATCAAGGTAATGTAACAGACGGGTTGATGGTCCTTCAGGGTTATGCAATAGATATCCTGATAGTCCCTCATTGTAATGTAATACATGAGCTGATAGTTCCTCAGAGTAATGAAATAACTGAATTGGAGTCTCCTGAGGATAATGTAACAAATGGTCTAGTGATCCTTCAATGTGAACCACATATTTGGCCTGTTAGTAAGGTATGGACCAAGAACCGAACATTTTTTTTACGATTAAACACTGAGGATATTTTTTCATTCGTCAAAATTTCAGGAATATATGACCTCAAAGAGTTTAGCCATTTTTATGAATACGTTAGAGTTCATTAGCTCTATATCCTTTCAGCTACATTATGGTTGCATGTAACCTTTTAATCTTATATACATTGAGCGATATAGTCCTCTCGGTGTACATATTCTTGTAATAAATATATAGATAGTTGGTTAATGGGGTTTGAAGCTTATCGACTACACGATAGTTAAGGCTGCACGGTAACCTTTTCACCATCAGACAAGAATATTTTAATACCTAAAATAAACACTCGGTGCATATACGCTGAGAGTAATACAACCCACATGATATATATCCTGTGTGGATAAGCAGGACTGCGTAACCGAGTAACGCTAAAAAAAAGACAATTCTGAATATTCATCCTTTGTTTATGATAAATTATGTACACTTCATGAGTAAGAATTACCAGTAAATTATTTTATTTATTTCTTTTTCAGTCTATACAACACATTCAGCATACCAGTAGAGAGCACAAATTCAATAATCTATTTTCTAACTGGTTATTTATGAAGAGAAAGAGAAAATCTTTATCTGATTTTAAAGTGACAACACTATCACTGCTGTATGCTGTATTATGACTCACGAAATCGTAATAACACGACTGTCGTGGGTTCAGGCCTCGCCTGTTCCATGGTTTATGTTGTATTTATAAGTTTTCTTACTCCCGTCAAGGACTCGTACATGTGTAGCCTGCCGGTGGCTATCAAGGGTGACGTGAAGCATATGGTGAACGATGTGGTGGAGTGGCTCCTGCCTCCAGTCTTTGACTTTGTTATGAAGAAGTGCAAATTTATGATCCAAACCTCAGAGTTGCATCTCTTCCAGGTGGGAGTGAAGTGTTTTATATATTCAGTTACCTTAAAGTAAATTGCTGCATCATAAACATAATCTAAAGTACTAAATCACTGATGAACTTTCAAATTATAATCTCGTTTCCTACTCTTGGAAACATTTCTTCTCCCTGATTTAAAACTTTGATGATTTGACAATGATCCAGGACGGACAGAAACGCCGTTATTAGGTTCCTCTCCTGAATCCGGATTTTTGGTAAATTGTTGCAGCCACGGTATTGTGACTTTTTATTTTTCAGTGTGGTGTCCAATGAAAAAAATAAACCAATAAAAAATATGGCGTATGCCACTTCTTTTGGTTGTCTCAGAATTTTATTTAACACCAAATATCCAACAACTGCACTGAGATATGTACCTTTGGTGCCTTGTATTTAACTTGACTAACTGAATATTGTGTGAAGATTGTGCTTTGAGCATCATCCAACTTCCCATAGACAGCCTAATCGGTAATGTTTCTGGTTACCTAACACAGTCCTATGGAGGCACCACAACCCAAAAGAAGAAGAAAAAACTTTTAACATGAACTTGTCATGTTTTTTCTTGAAGGCAGGTAGACGGGTCGTGGCAATACCTCAGGTTTGATGGGAGGAAGTTAAAAATTTTAAGATTTTTTAAAATACTGCCTTATCAAGTTATCTTTTAATATACTTTTGAATCTATGCTTTTCATTGGAAGTGTTGTTGCTTACGCATTAAAGTAAATTTCCTTACACCAGTCATTCTCTCGGCTCCTGGACTCTTTGTTGGACGAGGTGCGGGAGGCTGGCAAGCCTCTAGGCCCTAAGATCTCAGACGACAAGCTGACGTCTCTCCTGCAGTACTTCATCACGTTCGCAGTACCTTGGACTATCGGCTCCACTATCACCGGTGAGGGAATATTATTATATTCATACTCTATGACCGGAGGGGTCATAGAGTATCTTAGGCATGAAAAGTAATCAAGTTTAATTCAAGTACGGTAAGGTTTCATCTCATTGTTTAAATCAAGGCACTCACTTTAAAGGTTGAGGAAATGTCACTTTCTCTTGATTTTACTGCCAGTCTTACCGTTTTCATGCGCAGTATTTCATACCAAATATAAAAGTTAACATTTTAAACTTTACAATAGTGCCAGAAGTAATTGGAGATCAGTTTCATTTACGCCTCAACTTACGATTGTTTTCAATATGTTTTCCTGTTTGCATTTCACCGGTGGTCAACAGGACATACTCATAAGCCATTGATATCTGACAGTGGGCACCGGAGTCCTTGAGCTCAGTTGAAGACAGCTTTGGGGAATATTTTAATAAAATTATAAACCATTGAATTATTAGAAACATTTGAAAGTTTACTCTAAAGTAAGTTTCATTATTGTAATAGGATAATAAAATGTACTTCGTCTAGTAAATATGAATATTTTTGAGTTAGGAATTAAAGTAGAAACCTCTTTTTTTTTTTTTTTTTTTTTGTTGTATTGTCTTTATGGAACAATGCCTACATTATTTTCATGTGGATGTCCTTACAGATGCTTCTTAAAAGTTGCGATGTTAAAAAGTAAAACAATGCAACAACAGTCTCTGTGATAAATACTGCTTGTTTATTATATAATATTCATACCTGAGGAGGAATAATGTTAGAACATTGAAATATATGAAAAGATTAATCACACACGGACAGAAAACAAATCATGGAATAGAAAGGATTTTTTTTTTTTTAATTTCGGTCCTAATTAGAGACCCTCTTCAGTTGAAGAAAATGAGGGTTCTTTGATTAAGGCAGAAATAAACAGATCCTTTCAACTCCATGTGGGATATACCTGTTCAGTGATCAGTGTTAGTGACACTTATCATAACAGATAAATATATGTAGTTTTGTTGTGAGAGACTAACAACCCAATATGAAACTAATTGCTTTCCTCCAAATTACTAAATATTAAAATTAACCTTCAAGCTAATTATCCACAAATTAAGTTCAAGTTCCTTTTTATTAACCCATTTACTATTGTCAACCTGTGCTCATATATCTGAAAAATATATTGTCAAATTATTTAACTTAACATATATATTATAATGAAACCAAACTTCTTTGCACTCGACGTTGGTTAATCAGGTACAAGCCGTCGGTTCTTCGACCAGTTCTTCCGTAAATTGTTGCAGGGAAAAGTGGACACTTCGCCTCGACCTGAGTGTTTCAGACTTACGAAAGGGTAAGTCGAAGAAGACTTTCTTTCTATTATTGATATCAGAGGATTAATAACCCAGATTAACCCACGCAGTGGATACTTCAGTCCAATGTAGAGACAGGTGGAAGATGAGCAGTTTGAGGTGATCAGTTGCACAAGTCTCTCATTTATCAACTTGTCGGTTTTGTATACTATTTATTCAAATGGATATCCTTAGGGATTTTTTCCCCCTATGTAACCCGCAGAGGTCGACTAACTCGTGAGTAGCAGATGCTAGCAACTCATACGTCTCGCCTCTCGAAAGTTTTGAACCCCCAAGAGAGGCGTCTTGATGCCGGTGAGACGGATCTTGATGCCGGTGAGACGGCTCTTGATGCCGATGAGACGGCTCTTGATGCCGGTGAGACGGCTCTTGATGCCGGTGAGACGGCTCTTGATGCCGGTGAGACGGCTCTTGATGCCGGTGAGACGGCTCTTGATGCCGGTGAGACGGCTCTTGATGCTGGTGAGACGGCTCTTGATGCTGGTGAGACGGCTCTTGATGCTGGTGAGACGGCTCTTGATGCTGGTGAGACGGCTCTTGATGCTGGTGAGACGGCTCTTGATGCTGGTGAGACGGCTCTTGATGCTGGTGAGACGGCTCTTGAACTTATACTCACTATCCATGGCTCGAACGTAACTGCCTTCCATTTCCCCAGGCACTGTATGATCTCCACGGGTTTAGCGCTTCCCTTTAATAATAATAATAAAAATAATAATAATAATAATAATCATAGCAACATCAGCAATAACAAAAATAAAAATGAAAATACTACTACTACTACTACTACTAATAATAATAATGATGAACTTGGGTCCTTTCTGTTGCGAGGTGATTGCAGTATCACTGAGCTGTTCCTCGTAAACTCTGCAATAATCCTGAGTGCTAAAAGTTTATTGTAGGAACAACAGTTGCAATAGAAATGTGTAACAAAAATTCAGACGTGCTAAGAGACATTAGTGGATAAAAAAAAGTCACTGTGAAAGAAAATTTCTGAATTGCTGGAAGTTCTGAAGTGTTGGGTAGAAAGTATCCATACAGTGCGATGCATCTAATGATTAAAGATATTCTGTGTTACAGTTCATGATAATAGATATTCTTAAAGTTATGGTCCGTGAAATAAGAAATCTTTAGTTATGGTCCGTGATATCTCATATCTTGCGCATAGTTTATGGGTATTCCTTAATTTATTTATCTTAAAGTATCATTGGAATAAAGGTGTAATTTAGGGTCAAAACTGAAGAATCATCGCGTCATGGGAGAAAAAAAATGATTGAAATGGAAATTTTGGACTGTCCTCGTCCCGTCATGAACCATCAAGTCCATGATGTACCAAAATGTCGTCTAAGGTTACTTTACCAAATTATGAATTTGTTGTGATATGTTCCGGTCATGGTAATGTCACATTTTTATCATGTAACATTAATAATGTTATTTTTATTTACATTGTAAAATAATGGAGTAGTAGAATAATTTTTGGCTGGTGATGGAACCCTCAGTAAAGTGAAGACAATAATGGCAACACTGTAACAAGATTTATGGGAAATATACACAATATTTGGAAAATAGTACCGTTTAATAATATACCTGAATTTACTAAAAGTATTCTTTTAGGCTGGCTGTTGGTAGACTTCAACACTGGAGCAAAGATGAAATAAAAACATGAACGTGAATACGGAATAAGAATGTTACTGACTAGTATAAGGTGATTAGGTATAATGAAGAGAATGAGTTGAAAGATTGTGGGATGTGTTGAAATGTGTGCTGGAATGTGAGTACACTGCTATGCTATTGTTAGCGGAAAGTGGGTTGATTGAGCGTCTAACCCCAGTGTGTTAGCCACTTATTTCATAAGTGTGTGTATTACGATATTGACCATTGAGCTTGTGTGGGTCTCTGGTGTGAGCGTAATGCTGTATATTGTCTAGAAAAAGTGTTGGCCACTAGACTGTGCCACAATAGTCTCCAGGAAGAGTGTGTTGGGAAATAGTGTGTGCTGAAGAATAATTCCTTCAGAGAGTTGCATAGCTACTTGTGTGAGTGCTGCAGGATGTGTCATAGGAAGCTGTTCCTATAGTTTATCATCCATATTACGCTGCAGAATGTTGCCCCCTGAGAGCGGCTTGGTGTATGATTTCCTGTTTGAGCGAGAGACCCAGCGCTGGGTTCTGTGGAGTGACACCATCGACAGAGACAGACTCCTCATTCCCCCAGATGCCAAGGTACTCATACTGCAGTAATTAATAATGTTTTATATACCTAGACCAAATCATATGTATATTAATACGAAACACATCAGCCGTTTCCTTTCAAGGTAGGGTGACCAAATGGCCTTCAATAACACTTTCATAACTGCCTTTCAATAAGAGCAAAGATCTTGCAGTTGCAGAGATACACCCAAATGAGATTTATCATGAGATGTATCATGTAGTTTACATGTACTAAAACATTGTTAGACACAAAAGAAAGCAACAAGTATGCATTTCGGGCAAACTATCATTGCATATATACTACATTTGCCTTGGTAGCCGAGGTTATTGCTATGTTTACAAAAAAATTGATAAGTGGTCATAACTGACGAAAGAAACGACTCGATTTCTGTGGTGTATTGTGATAACATGAATGTTGACGACTGTGATAGGTATCGAAGCTGCTGATCCCAACGGCGGAGACAGCGAGGCAGGAGTTCTTCCTGAGGACGTGTCTGGACCACGACGTGCCCCTGCTGCTGCTGGGGCCCACAGGCACTGGTAAGAGTGCCCACACCAATGCCACTCTCGTCAACCTCCCCAAGGACAAGTTCATCATCAATACTATTAACTTCTCAGCCAGAACCTCTGCGGGTCAAGCCCAGGACATAATTATGTCCAAGGTGGACAGGTGAGTATCACTGGTAGCTAGCGAAAGGAAACAGTTATGCATTGAATCTTCTCCGTTATTCATAAAATCTTTCTGCTTTAATCCTCCAGAGCAGTAATCTTATTCTGAAATTTATATTGCTTGTATATTTACCTCATCCAGTATGATTCTCCCCCCCCCCCCGAATAAAGCTTTCACTTCCAAATCAAATTACGGCACCATGAAATCCATTTGTTCTGTTTTATTTTTTTTACCAAACTTCATATTATTTATAAAGGTTTTAATGCAGATATAATTAGGTATCCATGAAGGGATTCCTTTAAGTGGTTACCTGATTTTTTTTCTCTTCCTACAAAATTCTTATTTACAATTTCAGAAAACCTCATTCAATCAGCTTCAAATTTTCATCATGGTTGTACTGTAACTTGAAAAAGGTTCATGCAACTACTGCTATGTGCAGTTGTCCTCTGGTCGGTTTTATATAGACCATTTACGATTTAAGTTTCTATGTGATAACTTAGTCTCTTCGGATCGGCTTCAAACTTTTAACACTGACGTATCCTACCTAGAAGAGGGTTGGGATTGTTATTGAAGCATGTAGGGGCCAATTAGCCAATTTTATTTTAAAATGTCTAGGGCTATGGAACTGACCACTTACCTAACCTGAGGGACTGATCACTTTTAAATTTCCTTTCCTCTACTTCTACTGTCTCCAGCTTTATGCCGCCTGTATTCGACTGAAGAAGCTCGCTGCGCAAGCGAAACACACCGGGAATAATAACTAGGTATTGCATATGTGTCTTACTCAGTGATCCAAAGAAATGAAGAATAACTAATTCCCTGGATCAAGAATGCACCTCCCGTCCTTGTTTCAGGCGGAGAAAGGGTGTGTTCGGGCCAGCGATGGGCAGGAAGTACGTGGTGTTCATCGACGACGTAAACATGCCACAGAAGGAGACGTACGGTGCCCAGCCGCCCATAGAGTTCCTCAGGCAGTGGCTTGACCATAAACACTTCTACGATAAGAAGGACACTTCCAAAATAGAACTTGTCGACTCGGTAATTCAGAGTGAATTCTGTATTAACAGGTTAGGTTAGGTAACGTTAGGTTAAGTAACATTATGTTAAGTTTGGTTAGGTTTGGTAACGTTAGGTTAGGTCACATTGTTTGGTTTGGTTAGGTTAGGTTGACACTTGGAAGTTGTGATGCTTTAAAATTTATAACATCACCAAATATGCTTTGCTGTTAATTTTAACAAAGATAACTAATGATAATGTGCGATGACTTACATGATTTTACATGATTATTCTGTATTATGTTAACTGAAATATTATTTATAAATGAAAAAGCTTTTTAGTTTATTAATATTTCGCTCAATAACTTCGAGCACAGCCGAAATGGTGTGTGTATGTGTGTGTTTGCACTTGAGGGACAAACATAGGTCCACAGTAAACTTTCATTGTGACAACGTTTCGCTCTATGTAGTTAGTATGTACCTGTATCGCCACTACGCCTTTGTATCCTATGTGTACAGTTGTTCCTGGGAGCGATGTCTCCTCCCAGTGGTGGCCGCAACGCCATCTGTGGACGGTTCACGCGTCACCTTAACATCATCTGTATAGACGCCTTCGACGAATCCACTTTGGATAAGATCTTTGGATCTATTGTGACGTGGCATTTTGCAAGCCTGGAGGATACGACTGTTCAACGACTTAACAGGGTGAGTGGTGTTGTAGACATGGTATTAGCATAGCTAAGTTTTATACAGTTTCCTCCTCAGTCTGGGTCTGACGAAACTAAACACATTCTGACTCACCAAATCGGAATAATACAATTGCAAACAAATCACTGATTGGGTGGGGCTTGCACTGCCTGGTATCACTTTTACTTTCGTGGCTCATGCCCCATGCACAGCACTTTGGTCAGACTCGTCCCCAATGTACATCAGTTTGGTCAGACTTTTGCCCCATGCACAACACTTTGGTCAGACTCATGCCTCATGCACAGCACTTGAGCAGCACATTGTACACTGGAAAGAAAGGATAGGCTCAAATCAACAGAAGACAAATATGGTCAAAGACATCAAGCGAGCAGAAATATATTTCTTCTTTTAAAACTACTTATAACAGAGCAGATTAATTAAAAACTATAGTAATAAACGTATCAGGATGTTGATCTATATTCAGGTTAATATAGATCAACACCCTGTTTTTTAAATTGTTGTATATTCAAGGTTTTGATAACTTTCTACGTTGTACAATGATTGTTGAAAAAAAAGATGAGAAGAGGAAACTTGTAAGAAAAATGACATTTAAATTTTTCAAGGTTGAATTATTTCAAGTCATTAGATGATTTATAATGGTCTCATCATTTTGCAAACTTAAGCAAATATTATATTCTACAGGAGATGTCGAATGGTAGGTAAGTAAGTTGCTGTTTCCTCATAAGCAAAGGACACATGTGCAATTTCTGTGACATTTTATTTGGGCAACGTTTCACTCTCCAGGAGCCTTTGAAGTCGTTACAAATAATACTAGGACACAGAGGGGATATCTAGGTAACAATGTGAGATGTAACAGAATCATCATTATTGTAGGCTGACTGCCCTATTATGTTAGTAGTAGTAGTAATAGTAGTAGAAGTTGTAATAGTAGTAATAAAAAATAATAGTAACAGTTGTATCAGTAGTAGTACTAGCAGCAGCAATAGCAGTAGTAATAGTAACAGCAGCAATAGTAGTAGCAGTAGTAGTAGTAGCTCCTAGAGAGCAAAACGTTGCCACAATAAAATGTCACAATTGTACTTGTGCCCATTTACCTAACATATTGTCGGTAATTCTACCGACATTATTACATCCTGATCAGTAGACGGAAGCTTGAGCCTCCACCACTCCCTGTACTCAATAAACCACAAAAGTCTTAACGCGTAAATTAAAAAATATATATTATCTCCTCATTGTAATATACTATTATCTTTACTTTGATCCCATCTTTGTTTACGCTCTCTTGTGACGAATTAGATTCTTGTGCAACACTTGAGTATCTACATTGTGGAAACGTTTCGCTCGTCCGTACATATGCTGTACTCCTATCAAGATTGATGGACTGATCACATCAACTCCAGGCTGAGGGACTGATTACCTCAAACTCCTTCGGATGTTCAACCCTTCTTCTCTGTATTGGACTGAGGAAGCCACTAACTGGCGAGACGTTTCCACAATAAAGATACGCAAGTGTCTAATCATCCCGTCGGTTCTCTGAACCATTTTTCTACGCTATGTTGTCGTCCCAGGCGGTGGTGGAAGCCACCAGGGAAGTGTACAAGAAGGCCACTTCCACCTTCATGCCCACGCCCTCCAAGAGTCATTACCTCTTCAATCTGAGAGACTTCTCTCGGGTCATCAGCGGCGTTCTTCTAGTTCCTAACGCTGCCCTCAGCTCCGTTGAGAAACTGATCAGACTCTGGCTTCACGAGATCTACAGAGTCTTCCACGACAGACTCAGCAACGATACTGACAGGTAAAGATGGAGGTTGTTAAGTTAATGGTCTATTATAGCAAGCACGAGCATTACTAAGGCGCATTTTCCTGCACACATTAATATCAAGAATACTTTAATACTTAAAATAAGAAATAAAATAGTTCTCAGTAGAGATAAACATTTCTGGCAGAATATATCCTGGTGAAGAATATATTACAACATTGTGACACTAAGAATGGAGCTTCATACAGTATTTAACGGATGCATAAATCAAGACATTAAATAAGGAAGCATTTAGCCACGAGTGGCTTCTTAGTGAGTAGTGTAGTTTTATAGGCTTTCTGGCCCATACTAGGCAGGTCGAACTCGCATCTAGCCATTCCCACTTATGTACTTGTTAATTTTATTTTTAAATTGATACATAAACAGCTAAGTATTTGGAAATGAAAAAAGACACTTGGAGACATAATTAAATTAATAAATAAAGAGGAGTTATATATTCCATTCATTAACTGGGGCCTTCAGCAGTATATGTCCAAGTGAGTGTCACCCTTTTCACGAACTAATATTCGCTTTACATCTAACAGAGTCAACCTGCATTTTTATTGTCATTACATTTCCCACATTTAATGTTATTACACCTTCCCAAGATCTGGTCTTTTATCTATTTTACCGTGGAAAAAATTCCAGTTCATATATTTTTAAAGCAGAAACATATCTTCAGGATCGAGTTCTTCAACATGGTGAGAGAGGTGTGTCAGAGGACCTTCAGAGTACAGCTGAGCGTGGTGCTGCAGCACCTGGTTCCTGAAGGAGAGATTCTCAGTTCTCACCACCTCCACAACCTCATTTTCGGCAACTATATGATAGCAGATGCTGAAACCAGGGTCTATGATGAGGTGGGTGCCAGGGGTAGACGGCCAGGGAAGGGCCAAGTGTGTACGATGAGTTGAATGCTAAGTGGGTATCGTGAAGGGAGTGCCAAAGGCTAACAGTAAGGAAAGTGCCAAGGGTTTGCAATGAAGGGGAGTGCAGAGGGTACACCATGAGGGGGAGTGCCAAGTAAAGTAAGGGGAGCGTCAAGGGTGTACAGTGAAGGGGAGTGCCATGGGCTTACAGTGAAGGGGAGTGCCAAGAATTTACAGTGAAGGGAAGTGCCAAGCGTTTACAGTGAAGTAGTAGTGCCAATAAGTCACCTATTTAATACGTTATAAAACTTAGGTCCAGTGAACCAGCAGATGAAAAACCTGTTACAGGTCACCACCTGTCAGAGACCCGTGTCAAGAAACACTTGTTCTCTTACCCGTGTCAAGAAACACTTGTTCTCTTACCCGTGTCAAGAAACACTTGTTCTCTTACCCGTGTCAAGAAACATTTGTCCTTTTACCCGTGTCAAGAAACACTTGTTCTCTTACCCGTGTCAAGAAACATTTGTCCTTTTACCCGTGTCAAGAAACACTTGTTCTCTTACCCGTGTCAAGAAACACTTGTTCTCTTACCCGTGTCAAGAAACATTTGTCTTTTTACCCGTGTCAAGAAACACTTGTTCTCTTACCCGTGTCAAGAAACATTTGTCCTTTAACCCGTGTCAAGAAACACTTGTTCTCTTACCCGTGTCAAGAAACATTTGTTCTCTTACCCGTGTCAAGAAACACTTGTTCTCTTACCCGTGTCAAGAAACATTTGTTCTCTTACCCGTGTCAAGAAACACTTGTCGTTATACCCGTGTGTGTGTGTGTGTGTGTGTGTGCGTGTGCACACGAGCGCGCTCACTTATATGTGGTTGCAGGGGTCGAGTGAAAGCTCCTGGCCTCGCCTCTTCGCTGGTTGTTCTTAGGTCCGCTCTCTCCTGGCTTCAAGAGCCTTATCGTACCTCTTCTTAAAGCTATGCGTGTGTGTGTGTGTCCATTGGAGTAATATCAGTGTATGTTGGTTAAAGCAATGTCAGTGTATGTTGTTCTATGCCAATAAATATTTACTGGAATTTCCTCAAGGTCTGCCTATTAACGTTACAGGTTCAAGACATGAGTGACCTGAGACGGGTCATGGAGACCTACCTTCACGAGTACAACATGATCAGCAGCTCGCCCATATCGCTGGTAATGTTCCAGTACATAATTCAGCATGTTTCACGCATCAGTCGAGTGCTCCAGCAGGACCCTGGTCATGCTCTCCTCATTGGCTTCGCTGGTTCAGGTCGTCAGAGTGCCACAAGGCTGGCCACCTTCATGGCCAATCATGAACTCTTCCAGGTTAGACAATCATCCCGTGCAATGCTACTTTTCTTCATCTATAATCACTATATGTAGTGGTGGACCTACATTTTTGGAGCCCTGAAGCTTGAACTGTTATAGGGGTCCATTCGTAGCCAGCAACGGCTAGCCTACATGATTCTTTAATAACCTTTAAATTTCATTTTAACTATTTTGTAATGAATTACATTATATTATTTATATAATTTAAAAAAAAAACTTCTTATACAGTAGACCCAAAATTTTTAAGGAAAGTAGACAAAAATCTCTTATGGGGGCCCTCCGGGATTAGGGGCTCTGAAGCTTATGCTTCAGTACTATATGTACTATTATTTCTATCTTTAAGTAGTATGTGCTGCTATATTTTTTAGCAACTGTTTGTCTAGACAACTAAACAAAGTAAACCGGTTAGTTGGACTTGAGTCCTGAAGGTGGGAAATGCAGTGCCTTCACTCTGAAGGAGGGGTGGTGATGTTGCGGTCTGGAGGGTCATCTGAATTGTGATGTCAGCACGCTTCTGGCAAGATAGTGATTGAATGAATGACGGTGAAAGTATTTCCTCTTTCTTCAGGTCACCCTACTTAAGTGGAACACTGACGGTGTGTTAAAAATAAATAATAATAATAATAATAGACAGTTACAGTTCCACAAGTCTTCTCAGTATCTTGGATGGAGAATTTATCGAGTATAGGGTTGTAACTGATATTATCTAAGATATATCTACCAGTGAAGTCAGGAAGAATATTTTCCTTATTTCACATCTCACACCACAGATTGAAGTAACAAAGACGTATGGTGTGGCAGAGTGGAGAGAGGACATCAAAAAAGTGCTAATGAAGACAGGAGGTGACGGGAAATCTATCGTGTTTCTCCTTACTGATACGCAGATTAAAGACGAAAGCTTTTTAGAAGACATAAATACATTGCTCAACACAGGCGAGCTTCCTAATCTATACACTAACGAAGAAAAGGCAGAGATATTGGAAAAAATACAAGCTGTAGCCAAGGACGAGGTAAGACCCATTGCTGTATTAAATATCTTATCGCGTTTCATGTCTTACATATATTAAAAAAAATAGTTAAAATTATCCTATAATTTAAGTATTTAGACCATGCAAGAATTAGTCAGTATAACAAAGCAAGCCTTAGTTACCTTCCTGATATGTCTGTTGATATCTCTGGGGGTCAACACCCCCGGACCAGCCCCGGAAAAGGTTTCTTGCCTCCGTTGTTACTTTTCTAAACCCAAGACTGTCTGTCTCATCCTCTTCCCTGACATCACCGGAATTTCAACTCGTTTCTCTCATAAATGATATAGTTTGCAACGTACAACGCCATACTTTAATGTAAGAGAGCAGCACACAGTATTTAAATAGTCCTGATACAGCAATAATAATATGGATCATAAATATTATATGACAGCCTGTTAGGTTTTGTAGTATACTCTGTTTAAGAAGTGCTTCTGTAATTATTATAGATGCTGTAAATACCAGCTTCTTCCTCAAATATCGCAGGTGAATCCTTTAATGCAAAGCGTTGTTTTATTAAATATTAATCCAGAACACTCTTGACTTGGCCTCCATAGTATACATATATGTATATCAGATTTATT
The DNA here is from genome assembly GCA_009830355.1 of Cherax destructor. Classification (NCBI taxonomy): domain Eukaryota; kingdom Metazoa; phylum Arthropoda; class Malacostraca; order Decapoda; family Parastacidae; genus Cherax; species Cherax destructor. Next base: position 105,487 of record WNWK01005081.1, on the reverse strand, counting down.
TTGTTTTCCTTATATAAAGTGTTATTAAATATATGCACGCTAAAATATACCTTGCATGTTCTTAAATAAAAATAACTATTAAACTTGAATTTTTATACATATGAAAATTTATTTCTTGTGTATTAAGTTTTTGAAAATGTAAATGTTTATTTTGCTTAGCATAGTCTTGGAAATAATGAATAAAATTTTGTATAGTTAACTGAAGCTCTTTTTTAAATAATTATCTTTCACTAAAATATTTTTTCAGTATTTTTGGGTAATTTTACATGAAATCTAATACATTCTGTAATGCATACAATTTGTAGTTGTAGTACTAATGTCGTGTTCTGAGGCGGAGTGTGGAGGGATGAATGTCCACCTAATTGTGGCTACGGAGGTCGAGTCTCGGTTCATGGCCCTGAGTCTCAGCTCCTGGCCCGTGTGTTGCTTGCACAGTGCTGACCTGACAGTCCTCTGGCAGAGGTGCAGCAACCTGGGTCCTCACCCACGCCAACCTCCGCCATTGAACACGTCAAATAACAACTCCCTAACTCCTAGTTTCTATGTCACACATTATTTTTCCAGGGTCTTGACGTGGTAAGAATGTTATGTTAATGCATGCCATCAACGGATTAAAGAAATCAAAGCCATTTATTGCTGATGTTAAGACAGTTTTTTCAGAAATTTCTGATTTTTTTTTCTTGTTAGCGTAGTAAAACTCTGAGTACAGAGGGCACTGGTGTAGAGTTGCTTGATGCACCAGCTTGTTGAGGGCATCTCTCTGCCTCACTCACACTCTCACACCATCACACCTGCTATTAACACCTTTGAAAACAATAATCTGAGTCATTCAAAATGCTCATGAGGGCAAAATGTAATTGTCGTCAAAGTAATAACTTTCTCAGAGTAACTAAATGGAAGCCTTTTTCATGGTAACTATATTAAAGATAATGTAAGAATACATCAACGCATAATATATACACCAAGAAGTATATCACAGAGTACATATACTCAGTGATATATCCATATCCTTATTTTAGAGACTAAATCATTCTTGTTTAGTAGTGAACAGGAGTAATGCAGAGTTAATGGCTCTCATGCAGTCGACAAATTTTCAATCATGCACAACAACCAGCCAAATATTTTCAACGATATTCAGAGCTGTTGTATTATTTACACGATGTATGTCAGCAGTTACTGCTGTGTCAGCAGCGCTGACCTAACCAATAATGCTAACGTTGATGTAGGTGAAATTGCATTCGTGGGGAAGAGCTAAACCCGTAGGGGTCATAAGGCTCATTTGGAGAATGGATTGCAATCAGGTTTGCCACTTGGAAAGGAAGGTTAGCTCCATTTCCTTAGATCAAGAACCCCCTCATCAGCACCAAGGCAACTCCCCCTCCCCTCATTCATTGAAAGGTGTTGTAGGGGAGTAATGGTGATGTATCAGGCAGGAGTTATGACAGACCTGCTCCACGATTTACGTCCTCCTTCTTTCTGATTCATTTAGCTATAGTTAGGTGCACCGGAAGTAGTTATTCATATCATTTGCACAATTTACTCTACAGAGACAATGTTTTTTCAAAACTGGTTTAGACCTACGGACATCAACGATTCCATTATTGCTGCACTCATAAAATTTTAATGTCTCTTTTATTTCACTATGTACCCAATTATTATAGTTATTAATCATGTCCAAGCACAGAGTAATAGAACACATGTACTGCTAACAGCATCACAAATCTTATTAGTATTTTGTAAACTTAGTTAATGGTGAATCCCTGAAACCTGAGCCATTAACAAGTTACAGCATCTCACCCATTTAACCTCTTATGAGAAGGCAGGCTTGATGTTGAGGATGATACATCTCTTCATCTACTGCAAAATTCATTCTTCAGCTGTATCTCTAGAACGTACTTTTTCAAAGCATTAACACTAAGAAAGTACTGGCTTCTGCGTAGTGTAGGGTAGCAGTAAGAGTGAGGCAGTGTAGCATCAGCCTGGGGGTTAACGGGTCACACTACCGTAGTATAGGGAGGGTAGCATGAAGAGTGAGCCCGTGGAGGATCTGCCCTGAAGCATCACCCCTGTGAGTGAGGTGGTGAAGCATCACCCCTGTGAGTGAGGTGGTGACGCATCTGACCTGAGGGTGAGGTGGTGAAGCAGCATCCCGTGAATAGAGGTGGTCGAGTCTTCTTTAGTGGGTTGGTGGGCTACCCTAACTAACAGATACATTTATTATTTCTCAGACTGCAAAAGTCATACCAAGTACTATGAGAACATATTACCACAGACGCTTCTTCATAGGCTGGAGATGAAACATTAATGTAACTCACTTCTTAACATACCATCAGAAACTTTTAAGTATCGTTGCCATGTAAATTGTATCAATTTGATATTTACAGTATTACATAGATGTTTTACAAAGCAACAGGTAAGTGAAGATGTAGAATCTGTTGACATATATTAATTGGATTCGACTGAGCAGAACATAAGGAAATTTACAAGTGCTTAACGGAAGGAGTGATGGAACATGAACATGTGCCATCTGTTGAACGTATGAATCTCATTTGGATATTTATTTGGCATAAGTAAAATCATTGCTGGAAATCAGTTGTCAATGACAACTAGGGGATTCAATTAGGGGATTTTATGTATAACTTAACGTCTCTTCTACCTCTCTAAGAGGGCAGAGTGACCCTTCTGTGTTCACCAACCAGTAAATATTACTCGATGAAATTTAGTAGGACCCTGAATTCTTCTTTGTAAAACCTTAAAAATCTGAAAGATTTGTTATATGCACTACAGTATTTCCTCAAATAAATTTTAGATTTGGTTGGGTAATATTTTTGTCTTTGTTTTGACGGATGATTTGAGGGTGAGTCAGACACGCACCTAGACCCTGTTGGGGGCTAATGTTCATGAACAACACAGGCGTGAATCCTCGCTTAAGTAGCTAGAAGACAGACACGCAACACCAGGTCAATGAACATACGAAAGGAATTCTAGCAATGACTAAATAGTGCAGTAATTGTAATAGGCTAATAATGTTGATTGATGCCTTGGGCCCATTGTAGCTTTAAAAATAATCTAGACAAATTAATTAGTAGAAATAATTGTATGTATATATATATATATATATATATATATATATATATATATATATATATATATATATATATATATATATATATATATATATATCACTATACATCGAATTATATTATCAACACAAGCTCTTGTAACGAACATTCCAGACAGTACACTGTGCACTTCTGTATTTTTCACAGTAATATAATATAGTATAATATAAAAAAAAATGTACAAAAAATAACTTTACACTGCAGGGGAATATGTTAACTGAGTAGTAACGCAATGTGTATCATTCAAAGGGAAAGAAGATGGACGCCTCGCCGTTGACACTCTTTGGGTACTTCAACGAGCGAGTACGAGCCAACTTGCATCTGGTGGTGGCCATGTCTCCCATAGGCGCCACCTTCAGGACCAGACTCAGGATGTTCCCTTCCCTCATCAACTGCTGCACCATAGACTGGTGAGTACTGCAGGGTCTGTCTAATTCATCACTGCGACTTCCTAGGTCTCTGTCACTCATCAATTGCTACATCATGGACTGAAGAGCACTGTTGCGGCCTTATAACTCATCATTGCTGCACCCACGGTCATGCTGGGTCCCTCTCACTCATCACTGCTACACAATAAACTAGTCTGTACTGATGGGTCCCATATTATCCTAAGACACTTTTATGTAACCTTTCATTTTTTGTAAACAAGGTGAAAATCCTAACTTTAGTACAACAGCTTAAACCAAGAAGCGAGTCATTATACGCGTCAAGGGACGCTTTTCTATTTCCTTTCCAGCAAAACACTACTTGCATATCTATTTACATTGAATTATCAATGCAGTAAAGTAAATAATATTGATATGTAGATAAGACACATGTGTAACACCTGTGTCTAAGCCCTCATATTGAGCTTCACCCTCGTAACTCAGGACAATACTGCAATAGAAAAGTGTTGGACTATCTTACAGCAGTGTTGTTCATGATAATACTTTAACAGTGACGCGCACGAATATTCTATTGTAGAGTCATTCAGAATAATATTACGGTTGTTCACTATACAATAACTTCGTGACAGATTAGGAAAGGAATATTCAACCGAGCCTCACATTACATTGCTTGTTTTACTTGCTGCATTGCCTCAAAAATGTTATGTTATTATGTTATGTTATTGTTGTATTATGTTTATGTTGAATAGGTTAGGTTAGGTTTTATTAGTGTAGGTTAGGAAGGTTAGTTTAAAATAGGTTTAGTGAGAATAAGTTAGGATTGGTTAAGTTACATTAGAGTTGTTTAGTTTAGACAGGTTAGTTAAGACTAATTTAGGTTAGATTAATTTAGCTTAGGTTAGATTTAGTGTTGTGAAGGTTTACAGTGCTGTGACGTGAAGGCTTACAGTGTTGTCATGCAGGTTTACCGCGTGGCCTGACGACGCCTTGGAGATGGTAGCATCGACGCTGCTGCAGGAGGCGCAGCTGGAGGCCTCCTTGCTGTCCCGCTGTGTAGTCGCCTGCAAGTACTTCCACCACAGCATCAAAGAGCTCGCTGACAGGTACTCTCTACACGTCAGTGTAAACTGATGAAAATAACATGTCTTAAGAGTATGTACTATCGGTGCTGTGGTTACCGGACGGAGAATCGAACTTCCATTAATCCTTGCATTGAATTTAACTACCAAAAACTTGTTAAGTAAAAGGACACAAATGCAACTAATGTGACATTTTATTGTGGCAACGTTTCGCTCTCCAGGAGCTTTCTCAAGCCGTTACAAGCGTTACATGGGTACGTTACGTAGACGACGTCCTCGTAATAACTCCCAAACGTTTTGATGTACGGAATCTTCAGGCTAGGCTCAACGCAGTTGAACCGGCGATCCAGTTTACACTAGAAGAAGAGTCCAATGACAAACTACCCTTTCTAGACGTCCTCATCCACAAAGTAGATAACAACCTAAAATTTCAAGTTTACCGGAAACCTACAAATAAAAATGATCTCACTTCTATTCCAGTCAAGATACTAAGACCAAAAGAGGCATCATCATCGGATTCTTCCTAAGAGCTTACCGAATTTGTAGTCCTGAGTTTCTTGACGAGGAATGTACATACATTCACCAAACCTTCACTGATTTACATTTTCCTTCCTTTTTCATCAAAGATTGCAAGAAAAGAGCTCTTCAGATCATTAATTCTCCACGCGTCAACACCACTCCAAACAAAGTTATAATTCTTCCCAACAGCCAGGTTGCATCCAACATTTCTAAAGTATTTGCACAAGCTAACACTAGAGTCGCCATTGCTTCCAGTACTTCTATTAAGGATCTAACCAGGACTAAATCCAAGCACCATGAACCAGTCAACGCAGGGGTCTACACTATACCCTGTGGAGGCTGCGACAGAATTTATGTAGGAGAAACAGCAAGAAACCTCGAAACACGCATCAATGAACACATTAATGCATGCAGAAACGATAACCTGAACAACGCCTGCGTACAACACCGAAATTCCAACAATCATCTCATGAAATTCAAAGACGCCCGACTAGTAATCAAAGAAACTAATTTCCGTAGACGCAAATGCCTTGAATCAGCACTTATCACTGTTTCTAACACAATTAAACAAAACAAAGGCAGCTTCACCATCTCTGAAGTCTTAGCAAGAATCCTCCTGAAAACAGTTAACCATACCATCACATAGTCTCTCCTGCTAATTAACACAAGCACATCGTAGATGTGGAACACTCCTACAGGCCTTCTATATTTCAACCTCCAGCAAAAATATTTGTCTAACCTATTGTTATACTACCCAAGTATTTGTTTTATCACCTTTACTCATGTGCATATTGATTGTTCTACCTTATTGTATTACTACTACTACTACTACTACTACTTATCACTACTACCTCGACCACCACTAGTATTTCACCTCACTTTGAGAGTATATAATAGACCACTGTGTCCATGTAACGCTTGTAACGGCTTGAGAAAGCTCCTGGAGAGCGAAACGTTGCCACAATAAAATGTCACATTAGTTGCATTTGTGTCCTTTTACTTAACATATTGTCGGTAATTCTACCAATATTATTACATACCAAAAACTTGTACTTTATAACATACATTATAGAAATAGTATATATTTCCACAAACTTCTGAATCATTAAGATGTTAAATGTATTTATGGGGAAGTGGAAAATAATTCTTCCTCCGTAAGCCATACATATCGTAAGAGTCGACTAAAATGCCGGGAGCAAGAGGCTAGTAACCCCTTCTCTTGTATACATTACTAAAGTTAAAAAGAGAAATGTTTGTTTTTCCTTTTGGGCCACCCCGCCTCGGTGGGATACGGCCGGTTTATTGAAATATAATGTATATATATATATATATATATATATTATGTATATATATATATATATATATATTTGAATATATATATATATATATTATGTATATATATATATATATATATATATGTATATATATATATATATATATATATATATATATATTATGTATATATATATATATATATTATGTATATATATATATATATATATATATATATATATATATTATGTATATATATATATATATATATATATATATATATTATGTATATATATATATATATATATATATATATATATATATATATATATATATATATATATATATATATATATATATAATATATATTATATATATATATATATAAATATATATATATATATATATATATATATATATATATATATATATATATATATATATATATATATATATATATATATATATATATATATATATATATATATATATAAACCCGGGAAAAAAGTTTAATATTTTATTACATGGATTGGCAAGCTCCCTCGATGGTCAAATGAACAAAAACTTCTCTGCGTCAGGAGAAATTTTAATTAGGTTATGTAAGATTTATCAGGAAATAGGACAAATGGCTCCTGACGCGGGTTGTAGTCACATAACGACCCACCATTGGATCTTTTGGTGACTGCCAAGTTTCACTGGCTTACAGGTCAAAATTTTAATATTTTTTCCCTAACAAATTCCACCACAACCACTTCCTCTGACAAATATAATAATATAACCACTATTTCTCCTGACAAACACTACCACCACCACGAGTAGGTAAACCAGAATGATGGTCAGTTATGTATGTGGAGATTCTTCGATTAAGATACATGTGCAGCAGTTGTGTATTTTTATGTTTGCACATGTCTTACGCACATGTGTCTTACGCACATGTGTCTTACGCACATGTGTCTTACGCACATGTGTCTTACGCACATGTGTCTTACGCACATGTGTCTTACGCACATGTCTTACTCTTCAACTTTTCAGTATTGTATACAATTTTCATCATATCAGATTCTTCGAGCAGCTGCGACGGAGGTATTATGTTACTCCCACCGCCTACCTGGAGATTGTCTTCACCTTCAAGAAGCTCCTCCTTAAGAAGCGGTCAGAGATCCTCACACTAAGAGACAGGTGAGTTACTAATATACCATGACTCTCAAGTGACAGGTGAGTTACTAATGAACCATCACTCACAAGAGACAGGTGAGTTACAAATATACCATGACTCTCAAGTGACAGGTGAGTTACTACTGTGCCATGACTCTCAAGAGACAGGTGAGTTACTAATATGCCATGACTCTCAAGTGACAGGTGAGTTACTAATGAACCATCACTCACAAGAGACAGGTGAGTTACTAATATACCATGACTCTCAAGTGACAGGTGAGTTACTAATGTACCATCATTCACAGGAGACAGGTGAGTTACTAATATACCATGACTCTCAAGTGACAGGTGAGTTACTAATGAACCATCACTCACAAGAGACAGGTGAGTTACTAATATACCATGACTCTCAAGTGACAGGTGAGTTACTTATGTACCATCACTCTCAAGAGACAGGTGAGTTACTAATGTACCATCACTCACAGGAGACAGGTGAGTTACTAATGTACCATCACTCACAGGAGACAGGTGAGTTACTAATGTACCATGACTCTCAAGAGACAGGTGAGTTACTTATGTACCATCACTCTCAAGAGACAGGTGAGTTACTAATGTACCATCACTCACAGGAGACAGGTGAGTTACTAATATACCATCACTCACAGGAGACAGGTGAGTTACTAATGTACCATTACTCTCAAGAGACAGGTGAGTTACTAATGTACCATCACTCACAGGAGACAGGTGAGTTACTAATGTACCATCACTCACAAGAGACAGGTGAGTTACTAATGTACCATCACTCACAGGAGACAGGTGAGTTACTAATGTACCATGACTCTCAAGAGACAGGTGAAACCACCAAGTAAATACTATTCTATATATCTCTACAATGCACCGTACTTGATTCAGCATCCATGTAATTATATTTTATGTTTATCCACTCTCTTTAGGTACGTGACAGGTCTGGAGAAGCTGAAGGAGGCCAAATTCCTGATTACTGAGCTTCAGGAGGAACTGAAGCTGCTGCAGCCTCGCCTAGTGGAGACCTCGGCTAACACGGAGGCTCTGATGATCAAGATCGAGCAAGACACCATCAAGTCGAAAGGAAGAAAGAGGTTTGGCACTTTCACGTCTTAAAAGTTTGAATATTACTGCTGAAAGTTTATAGTCCTCCCTGAGAGGATTATTTTATATTTTGGACTGAAACTGCTAAAGAGGGCATATACACCATTCATAATGCTAGATATGACATCATTCACAATACACCTCAACAGACTAGATATGACATCATTCATAATAACCTCAACAGACTAGATATGACATCATTCAAATATACCTCAACAGACTAGATATGACATCATTCATAATATACCTCAACAGACTATATATGACATCATTCATAATATACCTCAAGAGACTAGATATGACATCATTCATAATATACCTCAACAGACTAGATATGACATCAATCATAATATACCTCAACAGACTAGATATGACATCATTCATAATATACCTCAACAGACTAGATATGACAATCATTCATATTTATACCTTAAATGTCTAGATATGACATCATTCATAATATACCTCAACAGACTAGATATGACATCATTCACAATCCACCTCAACTGGTTTGTATATATCATACATTTTTTTAACAATGGTTTTGAAGGCTCACCGATGCCATAAGTACATAATGCTGATCTAACTTAGAATAACCAAATCAAATCAAATCATGAGGCCTGGTCACAGACCGGGCCGCGGGGGCGTTGACCCCCGGAACTCTCTCCAGGTAAACGCTGTAATTTATTTGTGATCTGAAGACATTTTTCAGTGACTTCACCTATTTTTCATATAGTCAATACTCTTATTTTATTAACACTACGTGGTCGGTGAGGAGAGCCAGGTGCTCTATTATCAGTGATCCTGAGTCAAGAACACTGCTATATAAGCATTGATACAGTTTTTAAGATTCTCCTCATGGATCATTGAGCGAGTCATCATATGGTTAAGACCCGTATTAGCTGATTTCCCTTATCAATAAGTGTTCGAAATGCATTGTGATGTTATTTGGATTTGTAAGTGTTTCGTTTTATTGGGTTATTTTAAGTGAGATTTTAATAATTAATTTTCGTTGTTTATCTGCAATAATCGTGTGCATAATTAATGCAACCATTTTACAAATTATAAAACATTTTTAAAATTGCCTCATACACCCTTGCCTCATTCTTTTTTTATGATACTCACAGAAACTATGTTTCAGCTGATGACAAAAGTTTGTGTTTCACCTTCTAGCTAAAGCTTGTGTTTCACCTGATGACGGAAGTTTGTATTTCAGCTGCTGAAAATAAAGTTGTGTTTCAGCTGGTGGCGGCAGACGAGGCCGTAGCCAACAAGAAGTTCGCTGATGCTCAGGCCATCAAGGATGACTGCGAAAAAGAACTTGCCAAGGCCGTGCCAGCACTCAACGCTGCCACCGAGGCTCTCAACACTCTCAAGCAGGACGACATCCGTGTTGTCAAGGCCATGAAGAACCCGCCCTCGGGGGTCAAACTGGTGAGTGAAGGGAAATATTTGAGTGCCCCAGTGTACTAAGTGTAGTGTCACCTAAAAGTGAATTTATTATTTTTGTTCGTAAATCAATGATTTGATGCAAAAAAAATCATATCCATTAAAACTTGCTTAGTTAGCATAAATGCTCTAACCCAATTCCTGGATTCATTATGTGCCTCTGTAATCTTTCGATGACGTCACAGGATGGGCTTAGGGTTGTGTAACTCTGAACTTGCAGAATACGCCAGTGAATCACGAAATCGTAATGACACGATTGCAAACAAACCATACCACGGGTGGGGTTCGAACCCGCGGTCAGAGTCTCAAAACTCCAGACCGTCGCGTAAGCCACTGGGCCAGCTAGCTTCAATAAGATTCATCCAACTAGGTATATTTCTACACCATAGGAAGGTTAGCATAGGCACCACTGTGTCCACAGACGGGAGATTCGTCTGTAAAAACTTGCATTTGTGGACACAGTGGTGCCTATGCTAACCTTCCTATGGTGTAGAAATATACCTAGTTGGATGAATCTTATTGAAGCTAGCTGGCCCAGTGGCTAACGCGACGGCCTGGAGTTTTGAGACTCTCTGACCGCGGGTTCGAACCCCACCCGTGGTATGGTTTATACCAATGAAATCACAAGATGCTGTGATTGTGGAAATTATTTATAATCATTTGGAGAACTGGACCTTTTTGTCCTTTATGAAGTCAACTCTCGACCCTTCCTGCACTTTAGCATCATGGAACAAACTTGGTAGCACCTTAGCATGATTACTTTTGTAGCACCCTAGCATCGCTAGAACTAACTCGGTAGCACCCTTGCATCACGAGGACCTCTCTGGTAGCGCAAAGCATCATGAGGACCACTTGGTAGTGCCATAGCATCACGAGACAATTGCTCCAATTTCTTTTTGCATTTTCTTTACATCCTCTTTTTTCCCCGCTTTTTAAACAGAGACTTTTAAAACACTTTTCTTAAGGACAATTCATCATTAAACAATATACTTCATCCATCCACACTCAGCCGGCTATTCAGTTTACCGTATTTTGTTTGTTATTCATAACCGCATGGTGAGTCTCCAGGTCACAGTGGGGAAGTCACCCTACGCGGGGATAGTGTTTCTGCCTCGCTCTCGTCGGACGAAGTATCGAGCTTCCACCTATCCTTGAGCTGAATGGCTCTCACGGGTTTACGACTTTATTTAATAATATGATGATGATAATTTAATGATGTTAATTCATATCACCTTATTATTTAATAAAGATGAGGTGGCAGTTTACTGCACATTAATGTACTTCAGGTGATGGAGGCTGTATGTGTGATGTTGGACCTCAAGCCAGAGAGGAAACCCGACCCCAGTGGTTCGGGGAAAATGGTTGAGGACTTCTGGGCGCCGTCACAAAAGTTGCTGGGGGACATGAAGTTCCTGCAGAACTTGTTGCACTACGACAAGGAAAACATCCCGACCAAGATCATCACCCACGTCCGCAACAAGTGTGTTTTTGAGATTGCATTTCTTGAGCATAGTTTTATATATTATGTACTTTAACGACAGTTTGAAAGTGCAAGCACCATACTATTTTCTGTATGACGGAATATTATGGTATGGTTTTTAGGAAAGAGCAGGAGTTGGTTCCAGAGGGTTTACCATAGCCACACCATCGATCTGTCAACATGTTATCTTATTTAAAAACAACCAGTCTTTACAAGATATAGATAAGAATTTAGAAAACTTAATTTTGTTGCAACTTCTACATATTGGTAAATATCATTACTGTGACGATAACTCGTAAACTCTTCGTTGGATTAAATCATCTGTATCTTATTCAATAACTTTTGGAATTGTTTAGTTGAACTATTTCCCATCGGTGGTGATAATTCAGCGGTCGCATCTATCTGACAGGTTCTACTCTCACCCTGACTTCGACCCCAAGAAGATACGGATGGTGTCAATGGCGTGCGAAGGTCTGTGTCGGTGGGTACGAGCCATGGTGGTCTATGATCAGGTCATCAAGATTGTTGCCCCAAAGAAACAGGCACTTGAAGCCGCAAATCACGAACTGGCACTCCAGAACGAGAAGCTCGAGGAGAAGAGGAAAGAACTGAGAGAGGTAATGCGTTGTGATGGTTTGTGTTGCAAACAGTGATGTGTGAGGTAAGTGATATTGTTGGTAATGAGAGGTAACTTGTTAGACGAGAGTATTACTGTACAGCTTACCCACATGATGAGGATGAAATTAAACGAAAGACTTGGTTGTGAATTGTTCTAGTTATGTTTTTATTTTTTCCTGGCACATAATCACGACAAGTTGATGAGTATAACACATGTTTAACAATTCAGCAATAAAACTTCCTAAGTGCTAAACACGTGTTCTACTCATCAAATATATACTATATATATCGGGGAAGGAGTGAAGGAAGTAGGTCCCTTCTTACTCTTAACATATACTGGAGGTACGGGTAATGAGGTGCACTGACCACTGGATGATTTACATCCCCCCGTGGCTTGTCTTGTATTGCCAAGATACTATTAATTTGCTTTACCTTAACCAGGTTACAGACAAGCTTCAAGCCCTTAATGACGAATTCACAAAGAAGCAGAAGGAGAAGAAGGACCTTGAGGATTCCATCGTCAGGTGTGAACAGAAACGAGATCGCTCTGAGAGGCTCATTGGCGGCCTGGGTGGTGAGCGAGACAGGTAAGTTATGGCAACTGTGAAAACGTATTGCCACTGCTGCTCGTATTTCTTCCTCGAGAAAGAGTGTCTATTGACGCAAGGTTAAGCAACCTCTAATGTAGAAGAAGAGCGTAAAAGAGGTTTGTGCACAAAGTCACAAGTTACGTCACAACACTATTCTGCATATAGCTGAAAAATGGTCTGGTGATACCGACAAGATGTGGAAAAAGATATTTATGTACAGTTCAAGACATTTATTAGAGGAAATGTTTCACCACGAGTGGCTTCTTTAGTCATAATACAGAGGTAACTAAGAAACGAGTATATATAGTAGCAGGAGTCAGGTGGTAAGCTGTGAGAGGGTAGTAGTAGTACAATTGTACTACTACTACTGCTACTACTATTACCCTCTAGTGGCTTACCACCTTAGTCATCTCTGTATATAGCTGACTTCTAGTCTCTTTTTTTGCTAGTTCCCTCAGATGTCTTCGGATTAAACCATTTGAAAGTTCTTTTGCCTGTTTTTCATCCTGCTTTTTCATCCTGCCGCTGTTAAGGACAAGCTTCTAGTTGGTCTAAAAGCTCTTTTTGTTTACTAGTTGCTTCGTCTGCAAACCCCTGATGTACCAATGCTGAGTTTCCACCACATTTAAAAAAAATAGATCACATGTATGTTTTATCTATAGGTTTTAGAGCTTAATGGTAATTACATTATAGCCAGTGGGAGAACATTATAACCCCTTTGGAAAACATTGTGACCACTCGGCAAACATTGTAACAAGTGGGTGAACACTGATTTTTCAAGAGCACCTCCACTGTAACTCTGTCACCATGAGCTATTATATCTTCACATTTTTTAAATAGATTTTCGGTGTTGACAGTTTCATTTTTCACACACACTAGGAGCTTTGAATCGACCCTTGCAACCACAATTAGTGAGTACACACACAAAAAAACCACACACACATGATCACTCACAACACAACACACACACATAAAAAAAAAAAAAAAAAAAAAAAAAAAAGACCAGGTGTCTATAGACAGTGCCTTTGACAAGTAGTAACTAACGCACACAAAGATGACCCATCACTTCATCACTTAAGTTATCTAGTTCAGTTATTTTCCACCTTCCTGCAGGTGGAGCAACGCAGCTCAGCAGCTGAGCGAGAGTCTGGAGAATGTCGTAGGTGATGTGCTTATTGCTGCAGCTGTTGTCGCTTACCTAGGGGCATTTACTGTCGACTATAGGGAGGTAATTATTATATACACTGCATAAGATGAGGATTGTGATAATTTATGGAATATTTTATGCTAGTAAGTGGATGGATTGTTATTCTGATGGTTACGTAAGCTTTTTTTTTGCTATCTTGTTGTCTTAATAATTATTGTTATCTTGGGTTAAGTCTTAATAATTTATGTGTATTGCTATATTTATTGACTTGGATTAAGTCTTAATAATTTATTGTGCTATCTTGGGTTAAGTCTTAATAATTTATTGTGCTATCTTGGGTTAAGTCTTAATAATTTATTGTGTTATCTTGGTTTAAATCTTAATTTATTGTGTTATCTTGGTTTAAGTCTCAATAATTTATTGTGTTATCTTGGTTTAAGTCTCAATAATTTATTGTGTTATCTTGGTTTAAATCTCAATTTAATGTGTTATCTTGGTTTGTCTTAATAATTTACTGTGTTAGTCTTGGGTTAAATCTTAATAATTTATTATGTTATCTTGGGTTAAGTGTTGTTAACTTATTTTCATTGTATTACTATAGTAACCATCTGCCTAATGCAACTTTTACAAAATAAAAATTAAAACAACTGCTAAATTTTCCCTAGCTTAAGGTACACGTTTATTACAGGAGTGCCTTAAAGACTGGCACCGTAAGTGCCAGGAATTAGGAATTTCATGCAGCCCCAAATTTGACTTGTACGACACTTTGGGTGACCCAGTGCAGAGTCGAACCTGGCAACTGGCAGGACTTCCAGTCGATGCGTTCTCTGTTGACAATGCCATCATTGTGGCTCACGCCCGTCGATGGCCACTGATGATCGACCCTCAAGGTAAGTCCTAAAACATACATGTTGACCAGGAGACAACGAAAAATGAGAATATTTCTGTGAAATTGTAGTCTGCACCGAGTATGTAAGCTTTATACATTGTGTATCACAGCCACATCTTGCATTCTTTCTATAATCTGCCACAGTCAGGTTATTGCGGTATAGTCGTCGGAGCCCCACAGATGTACTGCGAATTCTTGCCAGTTATCAGTGTCAACCAATCATAGTGAGTGGTTGAGCTCCAGCCAGAGTCAATGTTACACTTATACCCAGGTCTGGAGGTCAGTCTCTCATCAACTCTGGCTGATTACATATACTGGTCCCTCTTGTATGCTCACTGCCATTGGCAGTACTAAGTTTTGCTCTCTCTTATTGACAAGTATGGTATCAGCCTACGATGCTACTTTGTTGTATACTGTACATATTGGTGATGGGAATATACGGGAGCTCAGAGCTACCGTTGGTGCTTGCCTTTGTCTCTTCCTTTAACCTCCTTGACTGGTGATCTATCTCACTCCTAGGTACCACAGGCCTTCTAGTTGTACCCGTGATTATAATAAAATATTTCCCCATGTCCTTTTTTTCTGGATCCATTTTCAAAAGCACAGAGATTTTTTTAATTGAGTCTCTGGATATTCTGACGTACAGGACAATGGACATGCAGACTCAGAGGCTCGGTTCGCTATTAAGCATACAGAATTGGAGAATAACAACATATATTTGGGAAGCTGCAAGTATTATAATTTTTTGGACTATGTGACCTGGCTTCTAGCCTTCTTCCCTTTTCACTTAGACTTGTAATGACCCAAATTTTTTACTTAAATAGCAATGCTTTTCTTGCTGAATAAGGCAAGCGAAAATTTGTGTATGCAATAATTTCACAAAAATCATTCTGAACCTAATGAAAAATATATATTTCATTGTGTTTGTTTATTATTAAATTATTGTAAACGTATCTAAAATATATTTAGTTGGGTTAGGCTAAATTAAATTGCACTTGTTATAATAAGGCTAGGTAAGTTTTCTCAGGTTCTTTTGGTACAAAATTATTAATTTTTACATTAACATAAATGAAAAATATATATCTTTAAACGTACGCATAATAATTTTTATTTAGAAAGGCCTTAATTTAAAATGAGTTCATGCTAATTGTGTCGTGCCGATTAGGTAAAACTTGTTATTTTGGCTTAAATAGCAACGCTCTTCTTGCCATATAAGACAAGCGAAAATTTGTGTATGCAATAATTTCGCAAAAATTAATTCTGAACCTAACGAAAAAAAAATATATTTCATTGTGTTTGTTTATTATTAAATTATTGTAAACGTATCTAAAATATATTTAGTTGGTTAGGCTAAATTAATTGCGCTTGTTATAATAAGGTTAGGTAAGTTTTCTAAGTTTCTTTTGGTACAAAATTATAATTTTTTTACATTAACATAAATGAAAAAAATATATCTTTAAACGTATAAGAGAAAATTTTAGAAAGGACTTAATTTAATAATGAATTCTTGCTAATTGACCAGTTTTACCTATTCGACACGATATATATATATATATATATATATATATATATATATATATATATATATATATATATATATATATATATATATATATATATATATATATAATTATAAAGGAAAACTGCAAGTTCAATCCGTCGTGGAATATTAATAAGTCATAAGCGTGAGAGCAAATTAATAAAAAATCGATGACATTTGAGGCTACCTAGTATATAGTATAGTATTATTATTTTTTTTCATCTGTAAGACTGCATATTTGTCACTGATATACGTAATAATACTTTGCTACCACTGGCAGGTCAGCCAACAAGTGGGTGTTGAACATGGAGAAGGAGAACGGGTTGCGAGTAGTGAGACAGACTGACCCTTCCTTCATCAGAGTCCTGGAGGAGGCGCTGCAGAAGGGTCTCCCGCTGCTCATCGAAGGAGCTGGCGAGGATTTCGACCCTATCCTTGGTAAATGTGCATCCTACACCACTCGTAAGGGTCATAAGATGCTTGGAAAACAGGAACGATAAGAACAATTAGGTTTGATCCGAGGAAGAGGAGGGTAACTCTAATTCTTAGGGCAAGAGTCTTCAAGGCTGACGAGCTCATTAGAATAATTTTCAAATGATACATTTTTAGATGACAATTTTAAGAAGTATGATATTTTAACAGGTAGAAGAGGTGGGAATGGAAGACTATAATGAAAGTTGTTTCTAAATTCACCAAAAACAAGAATTTAGGTGAGAAACCTCATTGTGACGTTTTGGTCCGTCCTAGATCATTGTCAAATCAGCGCGGAGGTGGGAAAAGTAGAGAAGGCCTATTTTTCCTACCCCAGTTGATACTTGGGAACGATCCAGGAAACATCGTCATAACGTTTCTCTCCTAAGTGAGGGTTTTGGTAAATTATTCTACCCATGATACTGTACATTTCTTCTTAGGTTTCATTTGAGTGTTGCAGTTGAACGCTACACTAAATATAATCCTGAAAATTTCACAATAACAAGCATGAAGGACCAGTTTTATTACGCTGTGTCACGTGAACTCTTTACTGAAGATATTGTACACACGTTGAAACACGTTTTTATTTGAATAACGTTTTTCTTTCTTAGAGCTTGATCAGTATACGTGGACCCTCGGTTTTCGTTCACCTCCAAACTCGAACAATTATGTAAGTGTATTTTTGTAAGAGGTTTTGTAAGTGTATTTTTGGGTGTCTGAAACGACTAATCTAACTTACATTTGTACTTATGGGAACAAATTCGTTCGGTAACGGCACTTAAACAGCATTCTGGAAAGAATTTTGAACGAAAACCGAGGGTCCTACTTTGAAAAATCTGTACTTTTCTTCTGCAACGTGTGTCTCTTGTCTTCACTATTGTGGCTAGAATACCTGCATCTATTGAACCACTGAAACCATGATTGTTCAACACATATTTATGTACTTAAGGAATATTAATAGTGTTTACATCGCAAGTTAGCATAGCGTCGATATTGTTGTTCTTGTTAATGCAATTTAATTTGCTAATATTTTCACGTTATATACATTCTAACACTCACGGATTCATTTAAGAATCTTGAAGTAAAATGCTTAATTTGGGTCTGTTCTTATGTGATTTCCCAGCAAATGTTGCAAAAATTAAATCTCGTCCAGTGTATATTTATGATGTTTACATGTTTATAATTTTGAAAACTTAAGTATTCCATATACTACTAACACTACTATTCCTGCTACTACTATTTCTACTACTACTATTTCTACTATTCCTACTACTAATACTACTTCTACTACTACCACTACTGGTATTACTACCATCACTACCACCACCACTACATATGATAATTTTTTTGGACAATAAATGACAATAACTGATGAACAATATTCCATAAATTGATATGTTTAGCTATGAGCAACTGAGAAGAGCATGTCGCAGTATTATTTTATTTGTTATTCTGTGTTATACGTAATATGTAGTGTTTGTTTTAACTTTATTCCATATAGTGAAATAAAGTTTTGATTGGTTTCTACTCCTATCTTTGCTATTATGTAATTACATTAAAAGAAGTAAAAGATGATTACAAATAACCTCATTACCGTTGGCAGATCCGGTGTTACTCCGCCAGACGTTCAAACAACAAGGTGTTGATCACGTCCGTCTGGGGGAGACGGTGACTGAGTTTCACAAGAATTTCCGGCTATATATCACCACCAGGCTGAGGAACCCTCATTCTTACCACAGATCACGGTCAAGGTATTATTATCGCCCAAATTATAGCTTCCGTTCATTATTTTGTTTACTTAACATTCAATTGTTGTTATTTGTAACGACAACTTTTAAAAACCTATAAAAAGACTTCGTTCTAAACTATGTGACTTGCATATTGAAACAAATATTGTTCATGATTAGAAATTCATTACCCGAGTTAACAGACAAGTCATTAACCATGCAAACAAGCTAAGGGCGTATTATTATCTTAATATAAGAGCGATAAAATCGCAATGGTCAATTTATGGTGGTAAAGGCTAAAAGTACTTCAAAACAATGGAGGACAGAAGACTTAGGGCAGACACGATCACAACTCGTAAGATTCTCAGGGAAATGGACACAGAGCCGACTGTTCAACATGGAAGTGACCAAAACGTAATGTTTGAACTTTCAAATGACCAACGGGTGTAAATAATAAAGTAACTAAAAATACAATCTTTACATGAAGAGCTCAACCTGTGTGGTTCATTCAGAGCAAGTAGTGATGGAGGCTCCAGCGTCAGTCTGCCAGTCACAAAACAGACAGCTACCGATTAGCACTCACCATTTCTATGTAAAGACTTAAACCATGAAATGGAAGTTTTATTTCCCCAGCGTTTCTCTGAACAGCAGGCCAGTTGAAGTCTAATAGATCCTACCTGGTGGTAGCAATATAGCAAGAAGAGGGACACATAATACAACCAGGAATACACAAACACTACAAGCAGAGGACTATTGGAAACCTTTTTTTTTCAGTATTAAGGTCTAAATGGACTCAACGAAAGTTTAAACGCTGAATATTCAGAGGTGAGAAACAGATTACACTAGACTAGATAAATGAAGATCAAGAGTTAGGCACAAGAACTGCATTTATCCTTCATAAAGGGAAAAAAAATCAATGAGTGTACTAGAGTAGGTATACACACTCAACAGTGTTGTCTACCTCCTTGTAGGTGGTGGTAGTGAACTTCCTCATCACGAAGATGGGACTGGAGAACCAGCTGCTGGGACTGGTGGTAGCTCACGAGCGGCCACAGCTGGAGGAGCGCAAGAACCGCCTTCTGGTGGAGTCTGCCCACAACCGCCGCGCACTACAGAAGACGCAGGAAAAAATTCTCGAGGTCCTCTCCACTGCAGGTCAGAATTTGCTGGAGGACGAGAAGGCCATAGACATCATGTCATCCAGCAGAGTGAGTTTATGTGCTTTCCTTTTCCTATGGTCAGGAGCTTCACCTTTCTGATATGTACTAAGGAATATAGATGTAAGCCAGTATTCTGCTCTTCATTCATGGATATATTGTGTTTTCATAAAAGCCGTTAGTAGAATTTCAAAGATAACGAAAAGTCATGGGTCGGACGTCGCTGTCAGCCAGGCACTCAGCTTCTCTTGATATCGTTGAATTCATTGTCAATGAAGTCAATTTTTATTTTATTTTATTTAAAACACAAGGTACATTACACATAAAGCCAAACAACATTGATCCATAGGTTTGCCAACCACAAAAACAATACATATGAACTGTTGGATAAACTCTATGT
Source organism: Cherax destructor (assembly GCA_009830355.1). Lineage (NCBI taxonomy): Eukaryota > Metazoa > Arthropoda > Malacostraca > Decapoda > Parastacidae > Cherax > Cherax destructor. The sequence goes on along the minus strand of WNWK01005081.1, from coordinate 85,358 downwards.
AATATATTCATATGATAAGAACAACGTTAATACCAACAACCTACCCTAAACAAAACCCTACACCCATCAGTACATGCAAAAATATTCTTACACAAAAGATATTTCCCCAGTGTACACATTTAAATTTGAAACCTTATAATACAAAAGACACATAACCGTACTGATACATAGTTGGACAAAAAGCTTTTGAACAATATGTGATACGAGATGAAAGTAGCCAGACACCAGGCCACTACATCTATTTTACTTTACAACAGTGAAAACACACTACATAAAACAATCCTCCACTACATGCCATCCTGCACATATGACTTTTTGTAAGATACAAAATTAAGACAAGAAAGTGAAAACACGCGTTCACACTATAATAGCTACACCATGCAAAGAGCCCCCTCCCCTATTCCCTCCCCACTATCCTAAATTCTCCCAAGCACTCGAACCTGTTCCGTGAAAAGCCACCCATGCATACCCCCTTAACCACTGTGTATAAAAGCCCTCCCCCCGTCTCCCGTCTCAAAACACAAGTCATCACACTCCTGTCGTCCTCTGTCATAACATCCCCCCGTGTCCACCGTCCGTCCCCCCCACACTCCCCACCTATCCTCACACACATGCCCCCATCCCTCGGCCAGCCCCTTTTGTACCCACCCTTCAAAGACCCAGTAACACCTCCACCGTCAAACTCTTATAACCCCCAGAGAATGCTAAATCCCACATCCCACCGTAAAGTCCCTATTCCTACATTTTGATCTATTAAACACAGCCGCTAAAGCCCAAATCCTACGCTCACCTGTCTCGTCCCTCATGCCCCAAGATACAAACAAGTAATCTGACACCAAATACAAAACAGCCCTCCGTACCTCCCTTCTCCTTCCCAACATCAAACCCTAAATCCAGCAAAGTCGAAAGCAACCCTCCACCCACCCTGAGTAGCACGCGTCCAAACCATCATCTCACCCTTCGCAAACCCCTACAAAAATAGACCGCGTGATATGCCATGTCTTCATCCCCACACCTATCACAAGACGCCCCTGTTCCGATCCCCATACGATACAACACCGCCTTAGATGCCACAACCCCCATCAAAAACCTATACACCAATTCCCGAACCCGGGGTTTTAACCACAACTTCCGCAACCCCTTCCAAATCCCTGCCCAATCATACATTGGGTAAATCGCAACCCTTGCAAAATGTTGCCCTGCACCCCCCCCCTCCCCTTTCTAACAGGCTCGCCGTCATCCTCTGGGGCTCTCGGACCACCATGAGTTGCCTCAACAAGCCTTCACATACACTCAAATCCCTCCCCATCCACCACTTTCTAACGTCCTGCATGACTAAACCCACCCATCTCCCTCTCACCCCTCCAACCCGTACATATCGATGCCTAACATAAATACTCTGCAACCTCCGCACCAGAGGTATGAGACCCAACCCTCCCCGCCGTACACTCGTCATAACCACCTCTTTACTTAACCATGCCCTCCCATACGCCCAGATATAACGCAAAGCCCGCCTTTGAAGATCCCGTACATCCTCGATCCCAATGGGATAAACCGTCGCAACATACCATAGTTTGCTATACACCAGAGCGTTCACTATGACCACCCTCTGATGCAGCATTGCATCCTCAGGCCTCCACCCTCCCATGCGCCTCACCGCCTCCCTCACCACCGCATCCGCATTCGCTGACCTAGCCGCACTCGTATCCGCCTTGTAGATTACCCCGCAAATCTTCATCTGATCAACCACGGTCCACCCGTTGCCGCCTCCCAACCCACCCAACATCCACCCACCCACCTCCAGTAAATTGGAACAGGGAGTTTGTGTACCATTTGCAGAAATGGAATATCCGTTTCGGAAATTGCAACCTTGATCAATATCTTCATATGTCATTTCCACAATGAGGCTATACTAGTTGGATTGTTTGAGGACCAGAATTGCAAGTGGTCTTGGTGTGGAAGTTGAGCTGTGAATGCCTTGCACTGAATGGTGCTAATAGTGAAGCTGGGGTCATACACATACACTTACATTAAACTACCTGGGTAGTCTGGTAAACATGAGTGACTAATGTATTAGATGTCTGTTCATAATATATACAGTATTTACGTCGCTTTAATCATTTTGCTAGAAACAAGTGACAAATTTTTTAATCTTCTGAGCAAATACAAGAGATTAAATCATAATTCTGTAAATCTGCAGGTACTCTCAGAGGAAATTTCTGCTAAAGAGGAAGTAGTGCAACAGACAGAGCAAGAAATCGACGCTGCTAGAGGAGCCTACACACCCGTTGCCATTCACGCTTCTGTCCTCTTCTTCTGTGTATCAGACATGGCAGCCATCGAACCCATGTATCAGTATTCTCTGGGCTGGTTCATCAATCTCTACCTCCAGGTATTTATGGAAGCTCCATCTTAATGTCACTTATATTGCACTCTGTCATTTTGAACTTTTGTGTTTGTGCAACATTTTTAAATAATGTTACCAATTTACCCGTTGAACATACCAACATATACCTACCAAAAAGGTATGCTATATAAACAATGAAAGTCCCACTGTCTTTGCTGGAACAGCTAAAAGCTAACCTACAGTTTGGAGAGGATACTTTAGACGATGTCTCGATCCGTTCTGGGCTGTAATTAAGACACAAGGAAAATATGTTTTTGTCTAGTGTAATTATTGATAATAAAGGATGTGATGAAGTTCCTAAAGCAGCAGTTCCTAAAAGGACATGTGTCGCCTCCCCCACCGAGCTAATAATAGGTCTCGCTGGAAAACCGGGGTTATGGGATTTAATTAAACCGTACATATAAGGGGGTGTCACCGACCTAGCTAATAACGTTTAATCAATTCCTCATTACCTCTCGGTAAGGTTCTAATTTGTTTATTAAACATACTATCAACCTGGTTCAAAGGGTTCTTATTAAGGGGCACGTAAGTTTCCCTGTCTTCTAGTAACATGTTCATTTTTTCCACTATAATCTACTATTACACAGTTTGCAGCAGTAAAAATATTGTATAAAAAATACTCCATAGTTCTGGTTTCAGTACAATCCCGGAACTGCAGCAGACAGCGCAATATCTACCTTATCCATAATTAATATCGCGTTTGCTTTGTCTGCTTTCGTAAGATGAAGTCCAGGATCTTTCCATAATTCATGGTATGACTCACCAAATCTTTGAGGACAATTTGGTTCCCCAGGTCTGAGCAAAGCCCCATATACCATGCCTTTGTAAATATTGAACGTTCCAGGGGATAGGTCCCCTTGTTTTTCCAGATTGAAAAAAGACTTGGCAAGGTCAATGTTCCCATTAGTAGGCGCGAAACTTAACCGGTATCCCAAGGCTCACTGTTGGTTACGAGTATATTCAACGCTCAACAGGTAAATAGCCAAATCCAGGTTAGCATGACGGGGCCAACCACTATGTTCACTGAGGTTGTTTAATTTTCAAGCGTGTGTGTGTGTGATATATATATATATATATATATATATATATATATATATATATATATATATATATATATATATATATATATATATATATATATATATATATATATAATTATTTATATTTATAATGAGTGTTTGTGTGTTTTATAACTTGTCTTACGAACCTGACTTAACCTTGATTTTTTGTAAACAAACAAACAATAAGGTGGGACTGTAGTGATTTTAAGAGTTCCTCAAGGGGGTAATGGAGTGAAAAAATGAGAACCACTGGCCTAAAGTCCATAATTAATAATTAAAAATCCAGCTGCATCATACAAGGGCTACACAGTACCGATGACTCTAATACGTATTGTAGCAATAGAGAAGGCTCCATAATAAAGTTCAGCTGTTCATAATGAAAATGAAATTTGACGACTTTGGAGTTTGATGAGAACATGCAACTGTGTGTGTGTGTGTGTGTGTGTGTGTGTGTACTGCGACTTTTATTAACGTTACTCTCAGTCCATCAGATGCTCGGACACTAGTGAAGACGTCGACTCCAGAATTCAACTGCTGAACAAGTACCTGACTCGAGCCATCTTTCTCTCTGTTAGTCGCTCACTCTTCGAGAGGGATAAAATCCTTTTCTCATTCATGTTGTGTGTCAGACTTCTGCAGGCACAGGTGATTATATATATATATATATATATATATATATATATATATATATATATATATATATATATATATATATATATATATATATATATATATATATATATATATATATGCTCTTCTTTTCAATACAAATGTTGTTCATTTAAATTTAAAAGGTAAATTTTTATTATAATTATATGTCTCGTATTTTACAACACAGTTTCAATAAAAACGAAACTTATCTGTTTTAATTAGTCACTCTTCCGTCAATAACTATAAAACGGAACGCACCAACACATTCAGTAGTTACATCAAATAATAAAAATTCGTATCAAGTCCCGATAAATAAGCACAAAATATATTTCGTATAGGAATTATTCCCTTCTCATATATTGCTGTCTTGTGATAATGATAATGAAAATAATGATAAAAAAATGACAATATTAATAATAATAATAATAATTATAATAATAATGATTATGTCAATGATAATATTGGAATAAGTCTGTAATGAATGTGATAATGAAGACACACTTGTGTGTATTAACCAGGGTGGAGTGGAGGAGGACGTATGGAGGTTCCTACTGAGTGCAGGAAGCGTGGCTGGGCCCTTGAGCACCCGCCTCAAGGCCCACTCCTTCACTCCAGCACGCGTGAGTGATCATCCAGAGGCCTGGGCACTCCTGGTGCAGGCTGCCAACTGTCACAGGTGAGTGGATCATCCACGAGGCCTGGGCACTCCTGGTGCAGGTTGCCACTTCACAGGTGAGTGGATCATCCACGAGGCCTGGGCACTCCTGGTGCAGGCTGCCAACATTCACAGGGGAGTGGATCGCTACAATCGTTGAAGTTCATATCTTGATGTTTTAGTAGTTCATTGATATTTAACTTTAACCCTTAATTTTATATAATAATAATAAAATACTTCTACTACTACTATTATTGTAATAACGATAGGAAAAATAATGATAATATTTTAGTATTTTTATGATAATGATAAATGCTAATAATAATAATAATAATAATAATAATAATAATAATAATAAAAGTAATAATAAATATGCCAGCTTTTATATAAACAATGCCTCTAGCTACTTATCTATTGATAAAAGCATAATTACCTCGTTTGTGTGTGTGTGTGTGTGTGTAATAATCTATACCGTAATAATAAGTTTGCTTTAAGTGTGGTGTTTTGTGCACAGTTTATCAGGTGTTCACGAGCACCTGGCCAGCAAGGTGGAAGTGTGGGAGGAGTTGTACAGGTCAGCGGCACCTCACAAGGAGACTTTCCCTTCGCCCTACCATCATCTGCGAGGCCTCCACCGCCTCGCTCTTCTCAAGTGCCTCCGACCTGACAAGATCACCCTCGCTATACAGGTCACCTCTACATTATTATTATTATTATTATTATTATTATTATTATTATTATTATTATTATTATTATTATTATTATTATTATTATTATTATTATTATTTCAACACGCTGGCCGTCTCCCACCGAGGCAGGGTAACCCAAAAAGGAAGGAAACACTTTCACCATCATTCAACATTTTCACCATTATTCATACACAATCACTGTCTTTGCAGAGTCGCGCAGATACGACAATTTAAATATCACTCCAGACAGCAAATATCCCAAACCACTCCTTTAAAGTGTAGGCATTGTACTTTCATCTCCAGGACTCAAGTCCGTCTAACCTATTTCCCTGAATTCCTTCACAAAATATTACCCTGCTCACACTCCAACAGCTCGTCAAGTCCCGAAAACCATTCATCTCCATTCACTCCTACCTAACACGCTCACACATGCCTTCTGTATGTCCAAGTCCCTTGCACACAAAACCTCTTTCGACCATTCCCTCCATCCTTTCCTAGGACGACCCCTACTCCCCTTCCCTCCACTAAAGATTTATAAACCCTCCAAATCATCCTATTATTTAACTGTTATTTTGAGATTTATTTAGGTTGAATGAAAATCACAATACCGTGATGGAACAATACGCAAATAACCCGCTAATAGGAGAATGAGACTTATGATGACCATTAACTAGCCTCGCAGAAGCGTGAAGGGAAGGGTGCCAGTGTATATATGCGAGAGAGAGAGAGAGAGGGAGGGGGAGGGCCGAGAGTAGTGGAAGAAAATGTAGTATAAATGTAGTAGTAGAGATTGTAGTGGTAAAGTAGTAGTAGAGATTGTATTGGTAGTAGTAGTAGTAGTATAAGTAGTACAACAATGGTAAAGATGGCACCTCAGCAATTGTTACACTACTTCTACTACGTTAAGTAAAAGGACACAAATGCAACTAATGTGACATTTTATTGTGGCATATTGTGACATTAGTTGCATTTGTGTCCTTTTACTTAACATATTGTCGGTAATTCTACCAATATTATTACATACTTCTACTACCACTACTACTATTGCTACTACTTATACTACCACTACTACTACTGCCACTACTTATACTTCCACTACTACTATTGACACTACTTATACTACCACTACTACTACTGCCACTACTTATACTACCACTACTACTACTGCCACTACTTATACTTCCACTACTACTATTGACACTGCTTATACTACCACTACTACTATTGCCACTACTACTACTGCCACTACTTATACTTCCACTACTACTATTGACACTGCTTATACTACCACTACTACTATTGCCACTACTTATACTACCACTACTACTACTTATACTACCACTACTACTACTGCCACTACTTATACTTCCACTACTACTACTGCCACTACTTATACTTCCACTGCTACTATTGCCACTATTTATACTACCACTATATACTCCACTGTTATACTACCATACTACTACTGCACTATTATACTACCACTACTACTACTGCCACTACTTATACTACCACTACTACTACTGTCACTAATACTACCACTACTTATACTACCACTACTACTACTGCCACTACTATATACTACCACATTACTATTGACTACTTAACTACCATACTATTGCCACTACTTATACTACCAGTACTACTACTGCCACTACTTATACTACCACTACTACTATTGTCACTACTTATACTACCACTATTACTATTGCTACTACTTATACTACCACTATTACTATTGCCACTACTTATACTACCACTACTACAATTGCCACTACTTATACTACCACTACTACTACTGCCACTAGTTATACTACCACTACTACTGCCACTACTTATACTACCACTACTATACTCACTACTATACACACTACTACCACTGCATACTATACTACCACTACTTATACTACCACTACTACTACTGCCACTACTTATACTACCACTACTCTACCCTGTCACTATACTTTCTTATTCCTACTACATGTCCCAGACCACTCTCTACACTGACTACTCTTCATTCTCGGTGATCGACTGACTTCCTTCTTGGATCTCAGGTCAGACCGAAACGTCGTCCTATGCGCAAGTTATTTGTGAATTGAGTTTTATATTTTGTATTTATTATTTATTCAATTTTTTCATTTTTTATTTTCATATTTTTCATTTTTATATTGCATTTTTTATTTACATTTGCTTTATTTTATTTTTCATTATATTTTATTTATATTTTTTAATTTTGTTACTTTTATATATTTTTTAATTTTTTACTTATTTAAAATTGTTTAATTTATGTTTCTTATTATATTTTCCTTTTAATTTTTAATTTTCACTTTTATTAAATTTTCATTTATTTTCTGTATTATTATTATTATTATTATTATTATTATTATTATTATTA
>WNWK01005081.1:42500-70000 GCA_009830355.1 Cherax destructor | reverse complement strand
ATGTTTTCTTACTTAGGTCGATGCCACAGGATGACCCGCTAAATTATTAAGCAACTGCTGGAGTACAGGTACTGAGTATCGGTGATGTTTACATTAAATTACATTAAATTTTAGTATGACTAATGACTAGCGTACCGGTACTGGGTGTCAGAGATTAAGCAACTGCTAACTTGCCACTCCTATATATTCATGGTTACGTATCCATTGGCATACTGAACTAAGTTTTTTCCACCCTGAATAAAAAAAAGAATCACCATAGTGTCCATGAAAAAAAAGTAATGTAGAATTAACGAAACAAATGAATTTCTATCTCAATGTTTCCACTGAAAATGATGCTGTACATCTGTGACAGACACTGCTGCTTATGACAGCTGCTTGAGAACATTATAACTGGAGACTCAGGTGTTTGCCTGTGAGTCAGGAAGTTACTTGTCGTTTAGTTTACATATATCTGAGGACAGCTAGACTTGAAGCCTATTACTAACGTTGCACAATATTTAAACCAAGCTTGTCATCGTGAAGGAAAATATATATGTTGATATCTCTCGAAAATCGTTATAACACGATTATAAGCAACTCGGGAAAAGGACGGGGCTCAAACTCAGAGCAAACCAGACTTAAAACTTGCAAGTAATTGTATGCCTGTTTTCTTGTTCTGTAGAGTTTCCATAATGCGGATTTCTGACGAGGAGCGCTGATGTGGCCAGAAGAAAAGTACGAAAGGGAGAGGATGTTGGTATGCATGTCACATCTCAACACATATTTACTGGACCATAGCAGAGTGGTTCACAGAGTAGGATCTGGGTCGACCTATGAGAGTTATATAGGAAATTCAAATTCTATACTCACGAAATTATCACATGTTATATCAGTTATAGACAAAGGGTAGTGAAGGCTGTGCATAGGTTTCATATAATGTAACAGGATCATTTATCTTTAGTAACAATAAATGCTGCATATATAAAATTCAGATTTTGAAATGACAAGTAATGTCTGTATTTATAAGATGAAATGTTAGCACTGTTCTGAGGAATCCTGTCTACTGTATGTATGCTCTCCAAATCTAATATTTTATTGGTGCTCTGTTCTTAATATGCTCTGTTTATTACTAATAAGTTATAATACAATTATATATGCTCTATATATAGCTTATGTGTAACAATTTATATGTGATCTGTACATGGTTACTCTGTAACAAGACACATATATGTGCTCTATAAGTAACAGGCAACAAACTTGATACAGCTGTTCCGGGGAATACTGCAGTTGGAGCCTCAACTTAGTGTCAGCGTCACAGGTGACGCGGCTGTGGTGGTTGGTGACCTGGCCTGCGAGATACTTGCTCGTCTACCTCCGCAGTTTGACCTGGTGGAAGCTGAACAGCGACACCCTCTCTGCTACACTCAGTCGCTCAACACTGTTCTAAGACTGGTACTGATGTTCTAGTTTGCCCATTCAGTTTCCCAGTGCTCTCATAAAAGATGCTATAATATATTGGGTTGCTCAGTAATTCAACACTCCTAAGACTGGCCCTAACACTGTAGTGTCCCCACTCATGCCCTCAACACAGTCCCAATAGAAGTATCCCATACCTTACTGTAGTTTGTCCTTGATTATACCTGGAGTATACCTTGAGGGTGTTCCGAGAGTCAACGCCCCAGCAGCCCGGTCCTCGACCAGGCCTCGCGGTGGATCAGGGCCTGATCAACCAGGCTGTTACTGCTGACCGCACGTAAACCGACGTACGAACCACAGCCAGGCTGGTCAGGTACTGACTTTAGGTGTCTGTCCAGCTCCCTCTTGAAGACAACCAGGGGTCTATTGGTAATCCTTTTTATGTATGCTGGGAGGCAGTTGAACAGTCTTGTGCCCCTGACACTTACCGTGTTGTCTCTTAGCGTACTCATGGCGACCCTGCTTTTCATTAGGGGAATGTTGCATCGCCTGCCGAGTCTTTCGCTATCGTAGGGAGTGATATCATAATATATAATAACTTCGTACAATCTTACTTTCACATCAAGTATTGATAAAACCATAATATGTTCTACAGATTATATTTAGTAATATCCCTCGTTAATCTTATGATGCTCGCCTCTTAAATATTTTCCTGTATAACTTACTGCTAATCTGTAGTGCCATCTAGGCCGCTCTTCAAGTGAATTTTCTAATAAACTCTTAGTTAAATGGTGGCTAAAGCTCTTGCGTCATACGGCGAGGGTCTGGGTTCGATTCCCAGCGAGGGTAGAAACATTTGACGTGTTTCTTTACACCGGTTGTCAGTGTTCACCCATCAGTAAAATGGGTACCTGGGAGTTAGTCGACTGGTGTGGGTAGCATCCTGGGACAAAACTGACCTAATTTGCCCGAAATGCTTTGCCTGGTCTCAGACCGAGCCGCGGAGGCGTTGACCCCCGAAACCCTCACCAGGTAAAGTCCAGGTAATAAGCGGCTTTCTATACAGTAGTATGTCATTGATGTCAGCTAGGCCTGTATGTTTTGTACATGTACTTGTAGTAAATAGATATTATTATTATTATTATTTTTATTATAAACAGTTTTAATTCTGAAGTTCTGGCGTGTTGCTATATATTTTATATTCATAGAATGTCTTCCACCTGCCCTTCCTCTTTCTTAATATCTCTTTCTAATTCTATTATAGCCTGGACAAATTCACGTGGAAAAAAATACGGCTTGTGCCTAAAGATAAAACTACTGATGCCTTACGTGATTAATGATTGGCATGAAAATTACTTGTTACCTGAATATTTCTTAGATGAAGCGACAGAGTCAAGAGTGACAACGCAAAATTTGGTTATGGCAAAATTAATCTAACGCTGAAAAAGCTTGATACAAAGCTCAAGAATGTGAGATTTCTAATATCAGCAGTGGAAATAAAAGCATTCTTAAAAGGAGCAGAAATAAATTTGAAGTAGCAATATGTCACAGATTAAGGAAGAAGCTAAAGACTTCTATTTTGAAACCTAGTATGCCTGTTAACCCAGGATATCCAAAGATAACACTGCTGTGTGGCTTATTTCCGTTAGGTAACGTTACTGCAGATGCTTAGGTATTGTCAGTAATTCTACCAATATTAATATGTTAAGTAAAAGGACACAAATGCAACTAATGTGACATTAATTCTTCATGCACCAACACCACTCGTAACAAAGTTATAAATATTCCCAACAGCCAGGTTTCATTGAACATTTCTAAAGTACTAGCAAAAACTAACACTAGAGTCGCCATCGCATCCAGCACTTCAATAAGGGATCTAACCATGACAAAATCGAAGCACCATGAACCAGTCAACGCAGGGGTTTACACTGTGGAGGCTGTGACAGGATGTATGTAGATGAAACAGCAAGAAACCTCGAAACACGCCTCACTGAACACAATGCATGTATGAACGATAACTTGAACAACGCCTGCGTACAACACCGAAATTCCGCCAGTCATCTCATGAAATTCAGGGACGCGCGACTAGTGATCAAAGAACCTAATTTTCGCAGACGCAAGTGCCTTGAATCAGCAATAATCGCTGTTTCTAACACAAACAAAAAGGCAGCTTCATCATCTCTGAAGTCTTAGCGAGAGTCCTCCTGAAAACAGTAAACCCTGCCATCACATAATTGCTACTACGAAACGTTGCCACAATAAAATGTCACATTAGTTGCATTTGTGTCCTTTTACTTAACATATTGTCGGTAATTCTACCAATAGTTACATTAGTTGCATTTGTGTTCTTCTACTTAGCATGCAGATGTTTAGATGTGAATTTAGAAAAGACAAATACTGAGAATATGATATATGACACAAACTACAAAGATGATAGCAGTGAGTATGAAATGATAGTGGAGCATAAAAATCAGTACTGTGTGTAATGTACATTACATATTCATGTGTTGTAGACTCTACTAACATTGTACTCGTTTTTCCGATGTCAATTCATTGTGACCACACTGTATTATTTTTTTTATATATATAAAATTTTCAAGTGACTTCAGATATTTACAGCTGTTAAACTGGTAAAGATCATCAACAGACAAATCATATTGTCTTCCTGCAATGCATTTTTATAGACGGACTGCATTGTCACTGTGAACTAGGCCTGTTGGGCGGATGCCCATGCCGTAGAGCATAGTAGGCCTACTGAGTGTTTCTGATAGGTTCACTGATTTAGGGCATCATTAGCTACGCCATCAACTGGAAATGATTTGTTATACAAAGTTTATGATTATAGGGAAGGCGAGTTAAGTCAGTTATCTTATCTGAGCTCCTTATAAAGCCTGACCCTAGATATGGTACACTTCCTCTTCACCACATAATGTGACCCTCCATGCGGGCACTGGGTGTAACCCACGATACGGGCACTGGGTGTAAAGAGTTTTGTCCATATATCGCCTTACCTGGAGATTAAACCCGGGACTTTCCGGTTGTGAACTGAACTCTCTGACTACCAAATGAATAATGTTTCGGTGGCCCTCTTTCTTAGCCACAGTGCATACCATGTATGCATCGCTAGGTACATTAATTCCTCCGCTAAACTGTGAAATTATCCTGCTTTGTCAACTCAGTAAGTCATTAAGTGTGATGCTTCAAGGACTCTCATATTATCGTCAGTAGCAGCTCTCCTTCCTGTCTCCATCTATCCTCAGTCTTCTCTCTCTCTCTCTCTCTCTCTACTCTCCCTTTTTACTATATTCCTTTTTTCCCCCTCCTCCACCGCGCAATTATCCCTCGTCCTCTCTCCCTCTTCTCATCTTCTCGTTTCATATCTCTTCCTCCTCTCCTCTTTACATATTTTATTTGCCTTTAATTAAAATGGGAGTCTTGTTTTATTTAAAATATGCAGACTCAGACTTTCAATTTGCTTGGCCAAGTATTTGAAATGCAGTGCTGTGTTTATCTCCTACAGGAACTGCATCGTTACAATCGACTAATTTCCACTATCAAGATGTCGCTAAAAGCTGTGAAAAGAGCAGTGAGTGGTGAAAGCCTCATGTCTGACGAGGTGGAGGAGACGTACCAAGCTCTGGTGCTGGGTAGGTTGCACCAGTATGGCAGACACGCTCGTATCCTTCCAGGAAAGCCCTCGCTCCTTACATCAGTGACCTCCTCCACAGGTAACTTTCTTGTCATTACTATGCTCATACGTTCCTTGTTACTGCTACTGTCAATCATCAAGGATTTGGCCAAGCAAGAAGTGTGAAATGCCTTTATCTTTAACAAATATTTTTACAGTTTGCATGAGGTCAAAATTATAATATATAACTGAAGAAATAACTGATTATAAGTCTGTCTTGTATGACAAATGTGAATTAATCAGCTAACAAATTATAATTAATCTGAATCTAGTCCTAGAATAATCATTAAAAAAATAAGTCATACAAAATGCTAATGATTTGCTCAAGTATTAGGCTGTGCAACTTATTAGTACAAGACGGTGGGCTGGAACTCTTCTAATTAACGTTCACATTAGTATGAATGGTGGACCAGCAGGTTTGTAAATTCATGATCCCAGTTTGATTCCCTACAATCCAAAAACCAGTTAATACTGTTATTTTTTTTTTTGGTTACGTTGGAAAGAATTGGAGTGATGACGTATATTATGTAGTGACCTCTGCTAATATTTCCTGGTCCAGTATGTGATGGGTCTGAGGCTCTTCTTTTAAAGTTGCAATTAGCATGACCAGGAGAGCGGCTAACACATCTGTGTTGTGTGCTCTTTCTTTTTTCTTCACTCATTCTGTTAATTACAGTTCTATCAGTTCTATAATTATTACATTATTTTATCCCGTTTCCCTTTATACGAAGGATCTATACATGTTTCAGGCTAATCACTCAGTGCCTTCTCTTCCTTCAAACACACAATGAACAAATACATCAACCATTCCAGCACTTTATCCTCATCTGCTTTCAGAATTTCATTGTTTATTTCATAAATATCTGCTGCTTCTCTCACTTTCAGCCCACATATTGCTTCCTTAAACTTACTACCGCCTCATTATTCGTTCCAGCAGATCTTTATGCCTAAGCATGAAATTTCCCTTCCTGTTTCATCATATTTGTTCACCAATTTAACCAAATATTCTCTGCATCTAACATAACTCCCTATTTTTCCACCATCTCTTACACAGCTTCCCACTGATCCACCATCTCTAACACAGCTTCCTACTTATCCACCATCTCTAACACAGCTTCCCACTTATCCACCATCTCTAACACAGCTTCCCACTTATCCACCATCTCTAACACAGCTTCCCACTTATCCACCATATCTAACACAGCTTCCCACTTATCCACCATCTCTAACACAGCTTCCCACTTATCCACCATATCTAACACAGCTTCCACTTATCCACCATCTCTAACACAGCTTCCCACTTATCCACCATCTCTAACACAGCTTCTCACTTATCCACCATCTCTTACACAGCTTCCCACTTATCCACCATCTCTAACACAGCTTCCCACTTATCCACCATATCTAACACAGCTTCTCACTTCTCTCTAAAACTGGGTTGTCTTGCTTTCATTATCATGTGCACTCCCACACAAATTTATCCCAACCCTCGCATCCAATCTCATAAAATTTTGATAGCAAGAAAAGACCGAATTAACATTTGAAATACATGGAATTCACAGCACTGTAGGAGAAATGTGTAAAAGTAGGAGTGTGCGAAGGCTAGGAAAGAGTGAGGGGGTTAGAAGTGTGTTGAAAAAGCGATTAGTGATGGGGGGGGGGGGGTTTATTGGGATCAGTGCAAGAGTAAAATTTATAAATCGTTGTTGGTGCATTACGATAGCTTCCAATTAAAAGTCAGAGAGAGTGCATCTAAGGTCGGACTTTCAGCGAGATGGTCAGTGAGAGTGTGTTATAACGGCTCTGTAGCTGCCTCATTATTGTTAGGTAAAAGGACACAGATGCAACTAATGTGGCATTTTACTGTGGCTTGACAAAGCTCCTGGAGAGCGAAACGTTGCCACAATATAATGTCAAATTATTTGATTCTGTGTCCCTTTACCTATCATTTTGTCGATCATTCTTCCATTACCACTGCCCCATTATTGCGGTAATTTATAGCATTGTTGTGACTCTACGTCACACGTTGATGGATTTGTTTACATTCTGCTCTCACGTCATCACCAGGTTGAAGTTCTTCCAGCGATGGGTGGAAGAAGAGATTCCAGACGTGTTTTGGTTCTCTGGCCTCTTCTTCCCTTACACATTCCTCACCGGAATACGCCAGAACTACGCCAGGAAACACACTATACCTATCGACAGGACCTACTTCCAGTTCAAGGTTATACACATTTTATTGTCTCTTGTGGATCTGCTCTTTCACTAGATCGCTTTTTCATGGCTTTAATTAAGTGTCATTTTCTTTTAAATTTGTTTATTCAGTTACAAACAGTATCTTGCCACAGTTGTAACAGTGGTGTTATGTGTTGCAGTAGTGGGAGTATGTACCATGTGTTGCAGTAGTGGGAGTATGTACCATGTGTTGCAGTAGTGGGAGTATGTACCATGTGTTGCAGAAGTGGGAGTATGTACCATGTGTTGCAGAAGTGGGAGTACGTAACATCAATTGTAGATATGGGAGTGCGTACCAACTGACTACGGCATGTCTGTGTTAAGGTGAAGCTCATCTCATTGTGACATAAGTGTGCTAACATGAAGCTCCTCTCACCATGACATGTCTGTGTTAACATGAAGCGCCTCTCGCTGTAACATGTCTGTCTCAACACCTCTTAGTGAAAACTGAAGAGGAATAAGTCACATCAGATTTCATTACATGAATCATTTTCAAAGTTCTTATTCTTTTATTCATGGAGAAGGGCTAAAACCGCAGGGGTCATATTTCGTCTTAATCATCTTCCCGAGTACTCTCTATTAATTGCTTATCACTTTGCTCAACACTGCAACACTCTTCACAACACATCTTATTCAAATTAAGTTATTCACGGTCTTTTGCTTCAAAATGACTGAAAAGTTTCGCTACGGAACAACTATCAACGTTTGCTTCAAAATAAAAGTATTTGTGCTTCAAAATCATTTCCAAATTATAATTAGAAACTCAGTCTCAGTTTTTGTTCTGCACTGATTATGTAATAAATTTATTATTATGATTCTAACTTTAATTCTGAGATCTCCTGTGTACGAAGCAACTATAACCCGCCACTGGCCAAGTATCTTTGTTGTATAACATTATCATGTTAAGTAAAAGGACACAAATGCAACTAATGTGACATTTTATTGTGGCAACGTTTCGCTCTCCACGAGCTTTTTCAAGCCAACTTGAGAGCGAAACGTTGCCACAATAAAATGTCACATTAGTTGCATTTGTGTCCTTTTACTTAACATATTGTCGGTAATTCTACCAATATTAAAACATTATCATGCGATTATATATCCCAGCCGATCCTCCTATTGTTTTTGTAACAAATGTGTAATCTAAGAAAGTTGTCTCTGCTAGCAAGTCATCCCTCAAAATCTTCGTTACCCTATAATTGTTGTTCTATTAACAAGGATGCCTTTGAGGTTTCCTATGTTAAAACATATATTTGAGATATATTAAAGTGAAAATTTGTGAAATATATTATAATTTTGTTTATGTAAACTTAATTATTTAACAGTATTAATTACAAAACACCTCATTACACAGGATATGTACGCCGAGAAGTGTGTATCTCTGTGTATATAAGCTGAATGTTTAAGCCGTTTTTTTAGGTATTAAACATGATTTTCAAAAGAGTGGTTGTGGATACGAACAGGTGATGGAGAAGGAGGTGGAGGACATCATCCAGGAGTGCATAAGACCCAACTTCGTGGAGCTGCCTGAGGTAATCGAGAGGTTACCCACTCCCAGCATGCGAGGTCAATACCAACCACTTGACACTGACATCGAAGACGATGATTCCATCTCAGACGACAACGACCCAACTCTGCCCAAAGATGAAGATGAAAAGGTAACGGAGTTAAGTATGTAAATAGACACAATGCGGTTTATGGCGCCGTGGGTGCTCCAGTGAATTAATAGTCCCTGGTGGGCGAAACGTATTCACATTAAAGGCCATAACCCACAGTGTGTCTTATTTACATACTGTGGGAATGCTGTACCATTGTCACCGCAACGGAGGTAAACTGTTTTTTATGATATAATATGAAGTTTTAATTAATTTAGTCATGAAATACAGGGAGTGGTGTAGGCTTGATCCTTCGTATGCTCATCACGGAGCTGTCTCTAACCATGCATAATGTTCTCGACACATGTCGCTAATACATGTAAAGGAATTATAATGAATATAAAGCTTTAGAGAAATTATTAAATGCTTCATTAAAACTGGATAGTCACAAGAGATCTGCAGTGCATCTAATTTGCTTAATGAAATGGAAAAAGGAAATTTACGCAGCTCAACGTGAGTGACAAGCTGTTTTTCATTAAACCCACCAATGGTAAAAGTTTGGAGGCGATCAGAGAAGACATTCTCCAGTAGTTGATCTGATTCCAACAATTCCTGGTTTTGTAAGTATTTCAGTAAAATTTCAAATTTGTATTTATTCGAACTATACTTATGGGGAATCGTCCTAATAGAATCTTTCTTATAGAATGCATTGTCAAAAATATTTTGAATTCACTCTGAAGAAGCATTCTTTAGTGAATAAAAAATTTATACCACTATTTGTTCAATAAAATGGGCAAATTGGGACTTGTGTTAATTAATAGCAGCGTTAGTCTTGTGTTCCGCAAACTAATCAGTGGTGAAACTTTCAAGTCGATCTGATGAGTCATTCTCCAGTTATGGCACAGATACCAATAATTCCAAGCTTTTTTTTTAATACTTTTACATCAAATTTACAAGCGAAAGTTAATAGTGCTATTGTGGCCCTAAGATGCATCAGCCATTAAATATTGAGACGTTTATAAAAGATAAACTAAAAATTATTTAACGCTGTTTAACGAGAATAAAAAAAAAACTGTTGACTCATAAAATCGTAAAATCTTTACCTAAACACTTGAATTTCACTCTCAGCTGTCGTATTTTTTGACACCTTTTCTGAACGTTTGATGCTCCACCACTGAGGGTTTCAGAAGTCATTTGAACCATTTCAGGATGCTGGGAATGGGTTCAACAACTTTAGTCATGGGACTCATGAACATGCCAGTTTTTCCAAGAATGTGTTTCTCGTTAACATACAAAAATGTTGAAAATTTGATGCCGATAAGATGAGACATTCTAGTAAATGCAACCGCTTAAATGTATGGCTTCGGGGATACCTAATTAAATGCTGTCATTTAACTAAGTACTTCACTTATACTTTGCATCATGCTCATGAGTGAATTAGAACACGGATCAGCTATATTTAGACTTACAGAGTCACAAACTAGAAAAGGTTTAAACGTTTCAGCATAAATAACAAGTCCAGAAAGAAGTGTTCATACGTCCACCTTTGTCCTAACCCGTGTTTGAAGTTACGTGATCTCTGTAACAAGTGTATAGTGCGTCGCAAGAACAAGAATAACTTCATGAACGTTCTTGCCTCTGAGTTTTCATTTCCAAAAGGGAAGAATATTGGACATCAATGTTTACACTGATTTTTCTACCTGCAGGACATAGCTCCACCTGACAACGGACAGGATAACATTAATGAGACACAGAGCCAAGATCTCGACTCCAGTGATGTTATCTACCAGGTTATACCTCGCCAGGCTCAGGGTGGAACCTACACCTGGGTCAGTACTAGTGTGTCAGGTTTAAGGTTGTCAAGCGTATGTTGGTAATCAATGCGCCATGTAGCTGTACCTTAACATCAAAAATAATTTAATCCGGAAATAATGGATTAGAGTAAACTTTCAGTGTGTATATATACTGAGAGTGTATATCTCAGTATATATACACACACTCAGTGTATACACCTCTCGGTGACTATACACTGAGAGATCGTGCCTCTTGGTGTATACGTATATGCTGAGATATTCATACTTTTGTGTATATATATATATATATATATATATATATATATATATATATATATATATATATATATATATATATATATATATATACATAATGTCGTGCCGATTAGGTAAAACTTGCAATTTTGGCTTAAATAGCAACGCTCTACTTGCCATATAAGACAAGCGAAAATTTGTGTATGCAATAATTTCGCAAAAATCATTCTGAACCTAACGAAAAAAATATATTTCATTGTGTTTGTTTAATATTAAATTATTGTAAAAGTATCTAAAATATATTTAGTTGGGTTAGGCTAAATTAAATTGCGCTTGTTATAATAAGGTTAGGTAGGTTTTCAAAGTTTCTTTTGGTACAAAAATATAATATTTTACATTAACATAAATGAAAAAATATATCTCTAAACGTATAAGAGAAAATTTTAGAAAGGACTTAATTTAAAATGAGTTCTTGCTAATTGACCAGTTTTACCTAATCGGCACGACATATATATATATATATATATATATATATATATATATATATATATATATATATATATATATATATATATATATATATATGTATATATATGGGCATACACCTCTTGATGTACATGTTACGAGAGATACAAGGTCAAACGATATACCCAAATCACAAACCTTAAGTTTAGATATGGGATAGGACAGTATTTGTAATTTGCTCCACACTTGACTTAGCAAGTGCGAAGCGACCTACTGCAGATGCGTGAAACTGTTATATTCGAGAACTGTGTTTTACAATGAAGGGAATGTTAAAAGTGGGATGTAGTCAGTGTGAATGAACCTGGGGATGAGTAAAACTTAAGAGGATGCTGGTGGTTTATTCGTCATAGTGTCGTACCTACATTTCTCACGGCGTACGTCTGTGGGAGGCAGATTCCTCTTAAAAGTATAGCTTTGAGGTATTTGTGTTTTCTTGCAGGGGTTCTTCTTAGAGGGAGCTCGCTGGGATCGCAAGCAACAGTGCCTGGCGGAGATGTCAGTGAAGCAGCTCCATGATCAACTGCCCATTATTCTTTTCCAGCCCGCTGCCTTACCAGACAACCCACACCAGGAAGGTCTGTATTTGTGAGAGTCAAGTTTGATGTTAGTCACAGAATCCCCAATATACTCTTAAATTTTAATTAGTTATATATAATTGATGAAAGTGAAAATAATTCGGATCACATTATCACGGGATGAATGCTTATTGGAAGACTAGGAAAGAATGGGAAAATCAAGTATTACAGACTGTGTACCAATTTGTATTTTCCGTACATCCTTTGTAAACAGCAACTGATACAGCCTGACACTTTACGAGGGGACTGTTTAACCGATCGAGTGATAGAGTTCTTAAAACTTAATCCGCGTTAGTTCTCATAGTATCAAAAATTCCTCTTTCGTGTAATCATAGAAGTATGCTAAGCCTTTTACACACTAACATACATATTAGTTTTTCTTTATCATAAATATTAAAATAGCAGTTAAATCTTGTTAATTTCTGCTTACATTCAGTATATTTCAAAGTCACTGGTTGCGTCTCTTCCCATAGGGCTCTTCCCTGACTTAGAACCCATTATCTCTTTTCGCACAAATGGTGGGGATATTTTCTCTTTCGTCTACATTGGCCAACACTTATCGCCATTGACACAGAACTGGTTATGCATATGGATTGTGGGATGTGAAAAACTGAGTATGGATAATTTTACTTTACTGTATTAAGAGAGTGAACTGGTCACGACTATTGCAAGTTGATAATGATAATGTAAATTCAGTAATGTCGTAAATATATATTTCTAAAGCTTTGAAGAGCAGATGGTTCTAGTGCCTTAGAAATAAAACAACTCAAATTCGATATGCAATTACCTTACCCTCTCTGTTTCTAACAGGTCTTTAAATTTTCAACCTGTATTATACCAGCCACTGAAAAAGAGTTAATTAAAATCAATGCATTTAGCTGTGTCATAATTGGTGGACAAGTTACTTGGACAAGATTTTGGATAGCCTTTTGCCTGGATGTAATAACCATAAAGAAGAACATTTAATATTATTATTATTATTATTATTATTATTCCTCTTTAAGGGGGGCTCCTTGTCGTGGTAAAGAGGCTATCGGTCTGAGGAATTGGACCTCTTGGTCTTCTTCCTCAGACCGAACCTAATACCCCCAATCCCCCTCCCTTTTCCCATCTTCCCTATCCTCCCTTTTCCCTTTCCTCCTCCTCCTCCTCCTCATCCCTCCCTTGTTTCCTTCCCAGTTTTGCCCTGGGAGCTTCTCTCCTCAGGCATTCTAGTTCCTAGGTAGGGGGAAGGGTATCGTAGTCCATCCCATTCCGTTGAGGTCCTTGGCGGTGGTGTAGTTTGCCGTGGAATCTGGATCGCCTGGGGATGTCCCGATCCCTCTCCGGTCACCCGGGGGGTGGCTTTGGGTATCTTTCGGGCGACGGGTGTATCTCTGGAGGCCACCTTTCGGATTCCGGGGTGGTGGCCGAAGGCGGTATGCTTTGGCGGATATCCGGCCGCCCTCTTTTGTCCACCGAGATGGCTCGGTGGATGTGAGGTTGCTATCCCGGATTGCTGGTTTACTGGCGTGAAGGGTAGGGTATGGCACGGGTTCCATGCAGCATCTGCACTACTTGCGGTGTTGAGGTCCTCTTGGGCACGGAGGGGATTTGCGCTCCCTTTCATTCCTCCTAGGACCTATTCCTCCACGTTCCCCCTTTTTTTTTTTTTTATTTTTATTTTCTTTTCTTCTTTCTTTTTTTTCTTAAAAATAAAAAGAAAGAAGTAACCTAACCATGGCTGACCCAATCCATGAACCCACTACCCCCGGGCCCCTTCCTGATACCGCACCCAGTACTGACCCTGCCTCGTTAACGGATGACTCTTTGGACACCTCTCATGCCCCTGTACCTCTTGCTGGTGCTGGTTCGTCACCTGCTTCAGGTACCAGGGTCCCGACTGGCCCTTTCGATACGTCTGACCTTCGCTCTTCTCTGACCTTGATTCCGGCTTCTCCCTCGACGGTGCGGCAATTTTCGAATCGCTCGCCCGTCTCCCATCGGACCACCCCCGGTCCCACACAAAAACGACCAAGACCCACACATGACGATTCGACACTCCCTTCTCGTTCATCGCAGAAACGACCAGCTCGTCGCGCACTCCCCTTAAACTCTCTCTTTCAAACTACTCAATGGACAAAGTTTTTTACTCTTCGTCCAACTTCTCCTAATACCTATCTTTCAGACCATAGTATTGGTAAGGCTCTGCTACGCCATGTTGGTCAAAACATCTCATTTCACGCTCTCAAGAGCGGCACTCGCATCATCATGGTCCAGAATGCTGGCCAAGCTCGCGATCTTTCTCTTCTTACGACCATTGACAATACACCTGTTACTATTGACAAGCACCATTCCCTCAATTCTTGTTGTGGTTCTGTCATTTTGCCCCACATTATTGTCCAACGGAATTTCCAGACATGTGGTGATGACATTTTCGAGCAGCTTGAGCTCCAAGAACTCTCTATCCTTAAAGTTGACACTTTTGTCCTCCCAGCCAATAAGCGAAGACGTTATCCTTGCAATATAGCTCGTTTAACGTTTGACTGCCGAGAACTGCCACCTTCGGTCTACATTGCAGGTCAACGTTTACAAGTTCGAAAGGTGACCCCTACACCGCAGCAGTGTAGAAACTGCCGGAATTTGTCCAAGCTGAAGGTGTCCCCCAGGGATGTGTTCTGAGCACAACACTCTTTCTGCTTGCTATAAATAATCTGGCATCTGTTCTCCCATCCAATATTTGGTCATCGCTCTATGTGGACGACTTTGCTATAGCTTGTGCAGGTGCTGACTGTCACCTCATTGCAGTTTCCCTCCAGCATGCCATCAACCAGGTTTCTGATTGGGCCACCACTCACGGGTTTAAATTTTCTAGTGGCAAAACTCATCAAATTACGTTCACTAGACGTTCAGTGGTCTCTGATCATCCATTGTACCTATACGGCTCACGTATCCCAGAACGTGATACAGTCAGGTTTCTCGGCCTCCTGTTTGACCGCAGATTGTCCTGGAAACCTCACATTACCTCTCTGAAGGCGACTTGTCATAGCCGGCTGAACCTCCTTAAAACCCTCGCACATCTTTCATGGGGGGCTGATCGTAGAACTCTCCTTCGCCTACATTCGGCCCTAATTTTATCGAAACTCGATTATGGTGACCAGATATATTCGGCAGCTTCTCCGCCACTCTTTCCAGCCTTAATCCCATCCATCACCAGGGATTACGCTTATGCCTGGTGCTTTTCGTTCTTCCCGGTTGAGAGCCTCTATGTGAAGCGAACATTCCATCCTTGTCCGATCGTCGAGATGCACATTGCATTCGCTATTATGTTCGCTCTCATGACCTCCGCAATCCTTCCATGTATAGGATTGTTACAGATGTTAGTAGGCGCTCTTTATTTGTTCGTCGCCCCTGCTTACTTCGTCCCTTTTCTCTTCGTCTACATTCACTCGTGTCTTCCTTCAGCTCCCACCTCTATATGTTCATGTGACATCTCCTTTCCCCTACCCCCTTGGGAAGTTCCTGCTGTCCGTGTCTGTTCTATTCCTCTACCTTGCGCGAAAGCCCAACTACCTACGGCGGCTTCTCGCTCTTTCTTTCTAGACCACTTCCGTTCTCATTCCCATGCCATCGCAGTATACACCGATGGTTCAAAGTCATCTGACGGCGTCGGATTCGCAGCAGTGTTTCCGGACAGCGTTGTACGAGGGCATCTATTACCCTCGGCTAGCATATTTACGGCGGGAATTGTATGCCATTCTTGTGGCACTTATCCGTATTGCATCTATGCCTGAGTCACCATTTGTGGTCGTTTCAGACTCCTTAGTGCTTTACAGGCTATCCGTAAAATTGATACACCTCACCCCTAGTTCTTCGTATCCACCTTTGGTTACGCCGTATCTTTAGCAAGCATAAAGATATTGTTTTTGTTGGATCCCTGGTCATGTTGACGTACAGGGCAATGAACAGGCAGACACTGCTGCGCGGTCAGCAGTACATGACCTTCCAGTTTCATATAGAGGTGTTCCTTTCACGGACTATTTTGCGGTCATTGCTACCCACCTTCGCACCCGTTGGCAACAACGCTGGTCTGACCTGCTGAATAACAAACTTCATTCTATTAAACCGGTTATAAGTTTCTGGCCTTCTTCTTGTCACCAATGTCGAGGTTGGGAGACTACTTCTCCCGTCTTCGCATCGGCCACACTCGTCTTACTCACGGGTATCTCATGGAGAGGCTCCTGCCCCTCTCTGTGAGCATTGTCAGGTTCCAGTGTCTGTTCGACATATCCTGTTGGACTGCCCACTCTATCAACGAGCACGCAGAATTTACCTTCAACGACGTCTTCGCTCTGCGGCCCTTTCTTTACCTTCCCTTCTTGCAGATGGACCCTCCTTTAATCCTGACTCTCTTGTTGACTTTTTGACAGAAACTGACTTACTACACAAACTCTGAAGATTATACCTCTAGCACCTCCCTCAGTCCCTTCTACCTCGATCTCTTGCTACCCTCCTCCTGCACTACCCACCGTCATCTAGCACTCCATACCCTACTAATCGTCCATCTCCTCTTACACCTCACTCTCCCTGCATCCTACAATAACCTGCAGCGCTGTATAACCCCTGTGGTTTAGCGCTTCTATTTGATTATAATAATAATATTATTATTATTATTATTATTATTATTATTATTATTATATTCATGGGGAGGATTCAAACCTGCAGGGGTCATACAGCTCCTAATGAACGGGAGGTAAACAGGTATGATACAACGAATGAGAGGTTAGCTCCAATATCCCAAAATCAAGAGCTCCTCTCTAATAAAGCTGAAGTAGTACAGATGTTGAGGCTAAGATAATTGATGTCCTGAGCAACAGGAAGCTGCATCTCCTTCACCCGAGTCAATAAACTTGAAACTTTTACGATAGAGTAAATGGGAAGGAATTAAAAATGTAAGGAGGCTGTATCTGAGAGAGTAAGTCGGGTGTATCTGAGAGAGTAAGTCGGGTGTATTTGAGAGAGTAAGTCGGGTGTATTTGAGAGAGTAAGTCGGGTGTATTTGAGAGAGTAAGTCGGGTGTATTTGAGAGAGTAAGTCGGGTGTATTTGAGAGAGTAAGTCGGGTGTATCTGAGAGAGTAAGTCGGGTGTATCTGAGAGAGTAAGTCGGGTGTATCTGAGAGAGTAAGTCGGGTGTATCTGAGAGAGTAAGTCGGGTGTATCTGAGAGAGTAAGTCGGGTGTATCTGAGAGAGTAAGTCGGGTGTATTTGAGAGAGTAAGTCGGGTGTATTTGAGAGAGTAAGTCGGGTGTATTTGAGAGAGTAAGTCGGGTGTATTTGAGAGAGTAAGTCGGGTGTATTTGAGAGAGTAAGTCGGGTGTATTTGAGAGAGTAAGTCGGGTGTATTTGAGAGAGTAAGTCGGGTGTATTTGAGAGAGTAAGTCGGGTGTATTTGAGAGAGTAAGTCGGGTGTATTTGAGAGAGTAAGTCGGGTGTATCTGAGAGAGTAAGTCGGGTGTATCTGAGAGAGTAAGTCGGGTGTATCTGAGAGAGTAAGTCGGGTGTATCTGAGAGAGTAAGTCGGGTGTATCTGAGAGAGTAAGTCGGGTGTATCTGAGAGAGTAAGTCGGGTGTATCTGAGAGAGTAAGTCGGGTGTATCTGAGAGAGTAAGTCGGGTGTATCTGAGAGAGTAAGTCGGGTGTATCTGAGAGAGTAAGTCGGTGTATCTGAGAGAGTAAGTCGGTGTATCTGAGAGAGTAAGTCGGGTGTATCTGAGAGAGTAAGTCGGGTGTATCTGAGAGAGTAAGTCGGGTGTATCTGAGAGAGTAAGTCGGGTGTATCTGAGAGAGTAAGTCGGGTGTGTCTGAGAGATTAATTCGGGTGTGTCTGAGAGATTAATTCGGGTGTGTCTGAGAGATAAATTAAGAGCAACTGTGAAGAAGGTATTACTAAAAGTTAGGCATAATTATGGGCATGAAGAGAAGGCACAGTTGTTAGTCATTGTTATGACTTAGAATAAGAGAAATGTTAGAAGTGGGTAGTAGTCAGTGTGTATGTTTATGCACCAGGAGGTGAAATAAATAAATAAATAAATAAATATATGTGCAATAAGCTCACAGTAAACACGTGATATCACAATATGCAGAACAACCATTGTGAAAAAAATAGTGAACCTCCAACTAGACAGCTATTTGATAATGTGAGAAATCACAAAAGAGCTTGGAAGTTCACTGTTTTTTCACAGTAGTTGTTCTACATATATATTTTTCAGCAAATCGGTAGTATCCCAACAAGGCAGGGTGACCTAAAAAGAAAAACGAAAGTTTTTTTTTTTAAATTAGTAATTTATACAAGCGATGGGGTTACTAGCCCGATGCTCCCGGCATTTTAGTCGCCTCTTACGATACCCTAGGCTTATGGAGGAAGAATTCTTTTCCACTTCCCCATGGAGATAAGCGGAAATAAAGAAAAACAAGAACTATTAGAAAAATAGAAGAAAATCCAGATGGGTGTGAAAATTTATATGCTTGTACATGCATGTGTACTGGGACTTAAGTGTAAGTAGAAGTAGCAAGATATACCTGTTATCCCGTGTGTTTATAAGATATACCTGTTATCCTGTGTGTTTATGAGATATACCTGTTATCCCGTGTGTTTATGAGATATACCTGTTATCCCGTGTGTTTATGAGATATACCTGTTATCCCGTGTGTTTATGAGATATACCTGTTATCCCGTGTGTTTATGAGATATACCTGTTATCCCGTGTGTTTATGAGATATACCTGTTATCACGTGTGTTATGAGATATACCTTTTATCCCGTGTGTTTATGAATATACCTGTTATCCCTGTGTTTGAGATATACCTGTTATCCCGTGTGTTTATGAGATATACCTTTTATCCCGTGTGTTTATGAGATATACCTGTTATCCCGTGTGTTTGAGATATACCTGTTATCCCGTGTGTTTATGAGATATACCTGTTATCCCGTATGTTTATGAGATATACCTGTTATCCCGTGTGTTTATGAGATATACCTGTTATCCCGTGTGTTTATGAGATATACCTGTTATCCCGTGTGTTTATGAGATATACCTGTTATCCCGTGTGTTTATGAGATATACCTGTTATCCCGTGTGTTTATGAGATATACCTGTTATCCCGTGTGTTTATGAGAAAGAAACAATTACAAGTTTCAGATTCACACTCATTTCGCAGAACGGTAGTACCTCCCTGGGTGGTATTGATCAATAACAACACTGCACTAGCCAAGGACTCGAATTCATGTTGTACTGGCCGCCTTATATATATATATATATATATATATATATATATATATATATATATATATATATATATATATATATATATATAATTGCCTTGTTTAATAATTGTTTAGCGCATTACTCTCTGCGCTCTGCACATTTGATAAGAAGGACTGCCAAAAAATGTCTTCCGTTTTATAGTATGATATTTGGTGCTTCTCTTCTCCAGTATGAGACAAGTAATCAGGACACTGTATATATCTTTGCAGGTGTTAGTTCTAAATACGAGGATCCGCAGGAAGAAGCAGGTACTTACCGGTGTCCTGTGTACCGTACGAGTGAGCGACGTGGTACTCTCTCCACTACAGGTCATTCATCTAACTACATCCTGGACCTGGTGCTGCCTTCCTCCTTACCACAGAACCACTGGGTCAGTCGTGGAGCGGCGGCACTCACACAGCTTGATGACTGAACCCCTCAATCATATCAACCCCTCAATCATATCAACCCCACATATAATATCAACCCCACATATCACTTGTGTAAATAACTGATATTAAATATGAGAAAACCTTGCGGGCTAACAAAGACGGAGTACTAGTCATTGAATCCTTGGTGTATATGCCTGAGTTTGGGCATTCACTCCTTAGCCGGGTGACAGGCAGGATGGATCACTTAACGTGTTCTCTACAAGTATGAAGACCAAGCTACAGAGCAGGATTTTTGGAATTCTTTAGTTCTATACAGAGAGATACATTACCCCAATAGAAACTTGTTCTGTATAAAGCTTTTTCAAGTCACTGACTTGCTAAGTCATGACAGGTTATGATCAAGTCATTACTTGGTTAAACTCTTCAGGGAGCGACACTTTATGCCTAATTTAGACATGTTCTGTAATTTGTGTTTATCTTCATGTCAAACTGGAGCATCCTCTAGTTCAAAATAATATGATATTGTGTTAAAATATATGTACTAAATATTTTTATGTTTAAGGTTATGAATGAAAGTTACTGCATTCCAAAGTAGAAATTGAAGTTCAGAGAGTGACTGTCACTGGTACCTTGAGGTGGGTGAGATACTTGAACAAAGTCCTGAGAGTGACTGTATCACTGGTACCTTGAGGTGGGTGAGATACTTTAACAAAGTCCTGAGAGTGACTGTATCACTGGTACCTTGAGGTGGGTGAGATACTTGAACAAAGTCCTGAGAGTGACTGTATCACTGGTACCTTGAGGTGGGTGAGATACTTGAACAAAGTCCTGAGAGTGACTGTATCAATGGTACCTTGAGGTGGGTGAGATACTTGAACAAAGTATGACAAGTATCATTTTAATTTAACTATATTCGTCTTTATTTCAATATAAATTTCAAGCATTTTGGGATGAGGAAATAAAATCATAATGCATCTGCAAATGAAATAAATATGTATGTCTGCTATCGGCCTTATCCTCAGTGTAATGATACAATACATCAGAGAACTATACATACGAGTGTATGAGAAATATATCATACTACAATGACAATATACTTCACATCGTTAGGCATCGCTTTTATTTTAAATATGTATTAATTTTAACTTTGCATACATTTATCTAATAAATTTAGTTAGAGAACTCATATTCTTTTACACACACACACACACATTACCGAATAGGTAAAACTTGCGATTTTGGCTTAAATAGCAACGCTTTTCTTACCGAATAAGGCAAGAAAAAATTTGAGAAAGGAATTAATTTTAAATGAGTTCTTGCTAATTGACCAGTTTTTGCCTATTCGACACGACATAATATATATATATATATATATATATATATAATATATATATATATATATATATATATATATATATATATATTGTGTTGTGTGTGTAAAAGAAAGAATATGAACTCACTAACTAAAAATGTTAGATAAATGACGGTAGGTTGGTAAAAGTTATTTTTTTATAAATCACAAATATGCCTTCACCACACTGCTTCCTCCCCTAAAAAAATATGGATATGCACAGGAAGGATACTCTCTCTAGTGTCGTGTACTTAATGTGCTCACACGTAAAAAAAATTCCCTTACCATCTTCATCATCTTGGACATCCACGTTTCCGGTCCCCATGAAGGTTCCAATATTTTATAACCCTACACACACAACCCGCACATATAAAAGAGAGGAGCTTACGACGACGTTTCGGCCCGACTTGGACCATTTACAAAGTCACACTGGTCCAAGTCGGGGCGAAACGTCGTCGTAAGCTCCTCTCTTTTATATGTGCGGGTTGTGTGTGTATTGTTCCAGTCACGGTATTGTGTCTTTTTGTTATTTATAACCCTAGTGGTAACGGGTCATGGAGCCAGAGATGTGAAGAACACGTGTGAAGAACACATGCTCAGCTGGTGGCGTGTGTTCTTGAAGTTTGTGTGTGTGTGTGTGTGTGTGTGTGTGTGTGTGTGTGGGTCACCTATTTGTACTCACCTTTTTGTGGTTGCAGGGGTCGATCCACAGCTCAAGGCCCCGCCTCTTCGCTGCTTGTTGCTAAGTTAACTCTCTCCCTGTTCCATGAGCTTTGTTGTGCCTCAATGTATGTGTGTACTCACCTAGTTGTGGTTGCATGGGTCGAGTCATAGCTCCTGGCCCCGTGTGTGTGTGTGTGTGTGGATCTCAGACATCTTCCTCCTTGCCTCTCCCTCACATTATTCACGCCTGTTGCTCCACATAAACATAGTCGACATAATGAGGCCGAGACGGTGACTCGACGTGCAGGTAAAGATAGTCTCACGTGGCTGGTCGTGCAGGTGAAGATAGTCTCACGTGGCTGGTCGTGCAGGTGAAGATAGTCTCACGTAGCTGGTCGTGCAGGTGAAGATAGTCTCACGTGGCTGGTCGTGCAGGTGAAGATAGTCTCAGGTGGCTGGTCGTGCAGGTGAAGATAGTCTCACATGGCTGGTCGTGCAGGTGAAGATAGTCTCAGTTGGCTGGTCGTGCAGGTGAAGATAGTCTCACATGGCTGGTCGTGCAGGTGAAGATAGTCTCACGTGGCTGGTCGTGCAGGTAAAGATAGTCTCACGTGGCTGGTCGTGCAGGTGAAGATAGTCTCACATGGCTGGTCGTGCAGGTGAAGATAGTCTCAGGTGGCTGGTCGTGCAGGTGAAGATAGTGTCACGTGACTGGTCGTGCAGGTGAAGATATTGTCACGTGACTGGTCGTGCAGGTAAAGATAGTGTCACGTAGCTGGTCGTGAAGGTGAAGATAGTGTCACGTGACTGGTAGTGTGTGTGTAAATATTATAATGAAAATATTGAGAAGCCTATGAATATTTTAATACAAATATTGGGTAACCTATGAAGAATTTAATAAAAATGGGATATCCAATGACTATTATATTATTTCTTTGAAGATTTAAGGAAAATGTTGGGTAATCTTTGAAAAACATTATAAAATGTTTAATAAAATATTGTGTTTTAAATGCGTGGAGGGTTCTTGATTCAAGGAAATGGATTTAGGATTATCATTTGTATGGAGTTGTAGTGTGGTATTTGATGCAGTATGATAGGAGTTAGTGTGTGTGTGTGTGTGTGTGATGTGTGTGTGTGTGGTAGGAATGTGTATAAAACACTTCAGTAACTCTGATTATCCTATGAACAACCACGAGAGTGGTATTATATGTTATATAAAAAATAAAGTCGAAAACAGTGTAATTTTAATAATACCATAGAGTGGTTACCCTGTAAATACCCTTATGAATAAATGAAATACGATCGATAATACTGTTTGATTTGAATAACAAGACATGGTGGTTTCCCTCTACTTTTTACAAGTCACGGTAGTGGTAAATATTTATCACATTAAGTAATGATCATTACACGAGAGTGCGGGGGTTACTGGAGCGATGGAGCTGGGGAAAGGTGATGAGAGTGCGGGGGTTACTGGAGCGATGGAGCTGGGGAAGGGTGATGAGAGTGCGGGGGTTACTGGAGCGATGGAGCTGGGGAAGGGTGATGAGAGTGCGGTGGTTACTGGAGCGGTGAAGCTGGGGAAGGGTGATGAGAGTGCGGGGTCACTGGAGCGATGGAGCTGGGAAGGGTGATGAGAGTGCGGGGTTACTGGAGCGTGGAGCTGGGGTAGGGTGATGAGAGTGCGGGGTTACTGGAGCGGTGAAGCTGGGGAAGGGTGATGAGAGTGCGGGGGTTACTGGAGCGATGGAGCTGGGGAAGGGTGATGAGAGTGCGGGGGTTACTGGAGCGGTGAGGCTGGGGTAGGGTGATGAGAGTGCGGGGGTTACTGGAGCGATGGAGCTGGGGAAGGGTGATGAGAGTGCGGGGTTACTGGAGCGGTGAGCTGGGGAAGGTGATAGAGTGCGGGGTTACTGGAGCGGTGAAGCTGGGGAAGGGTGATGAAGTGCGGGGGTTACTGGAGCGGTGAGCTGGGGAAGGGTGATGAGAGTGCGGGGTTACTGGAGCGGTGAAGCTGGGAGGGTGATGAGAGTGCGGGGTTACTGGAGCGGTGAAGCTGGGGAAGGGTGATGAGATGCGGGGTCACTGGAGCGGTGGAGCTGGGGAGGGTGATGAGAGTGCGGGGTTACTGGAGCGTGAAGCTGGGGAAGGGTGATGAGAGTGCGGGGTTACTGGAGCGGTGGAGCTGGGGAGGGTGATGAGAGTGCGGGGTTACTGGAGCGGGGAGCTGGGGTAGGGTGATGAGAGTGCGGGGTTACTGGAGCGGTGGAGCTGGGGTAGGGTGATGAGAGTGCGGGGTTACTGGAGCGGCGGAGCTGGGGTAGGGTGATGAGAGTGCGGGGTTACTGGAGCGGTGAGCTGGGGTAGGGTGATGAGAGTGCGGGGTCACTGGAGCGGTGGAGCTGGGGTAGGGTGATGAGAGTGCGGGGTTACTGGAGCGGTGAAGCTGGGGTAGGGTGATGAGAGTGCGGGGTTACTGGAGCGGTGGAGCTGGGGTAGGGTGATGAGAGTGCGGGGGTCACTGGAGCGGTGAAGCTGGGGTAGGGTGATGAGAGTGCGGGGGTTACTGGAGCGGTGGAGCTGGGGTAGGGTGATGAGAGTGCGGGGGTCACTGGAGCGGTGGAGCTGGGGTAGGGTGATGAGAGTGCGGGGTCACTGGAGCGGTGAAGCTGGGGAGTGATGAGAGTGCGGGGGTCACTGGAGCGGCGGAGCTGGGGTAGGGTGATGAGAGTGCGGGGTCACTGGAGCGGTGGAGCTGGGGTAGGGTGATGAGAGTGCGGGGGTTACTGGAGCGGTGGAGCTGGGGTAGGGTGATGAGAGTGCGGGGGTTACTGGAGAGGTGAAGCTGGGGTAGGGTGATGAGAGTGCGGGGGTTACTGGAGCGGTGACGCTGGGGTAGGGTGATGAGAGTGGGAGTCTGGTGTTGGGTTGGGTGGGTGAGGGAGTTGGAGGTAAAGGTTAGTACTTATGAAAGCATTGAAGTCACTAGGGGTGTTAGGTGATGGAGAGAAAGATGAGCCTTGGTCTTAGGTGGTCTCTTGATCCCTGGAATTGGGGTTAGGTTGGAGGGTTACTTTATTTAGTAAATTTATTGAAAAAAATGAGGAGAATAGAATAAATACAATACATAATTTTGAGGTGAAATTTTAACAAGATGTTATACCTGATTCAGGAATTTTAGTGAATTTATACAGTTAATATGGAAAAAAATGATGAATTTATGGAAAATCGAAATGTTTACCAGATTTATTTGTAATACTATGGAATAAATTTATATATGAAATTTTAAAAAGATATTGAATTTATTCTAAATGTGAATTTATGCCGAGACAGGAGTGATATTAAGAATGGAAATATGAGAGAGGAGAGGACATCGATATTAAGAAAGGTGAGGGATAATCCTGTCTCTGAGATGGTTGGTGGGGGAACGCTAATTATATATTTATTGTATCATGCAATAATTAACTTTGGTGATGGAAAGAGGAACTCGGTGGTGGGTTGTGGAGAGACGGAGGTGAGATTGCCAAAGGTCTACGACAAAAGTGGTAATATGCACCTTCAGGTCCATGAGAGCGATCTCCCTCTAAACACTTGTTCAGATAACCTCTAAATACCCATATGAATAAGGTTGATAATAGTATGATTTGATTATTTAAATATACCTTTTAAACCTACCAGTTAGGAATGGTTTGATACGTCACTAGCTGCACACCATGTGGGTGATAATTATCACCCTCATGATAATTATCACATAGGTATTGCACATTACACGATAGTACGAGGGAGTCTGGTGTTGGGAGGTAGATGGAGTCAGGTGTGGGGTAGGTTGTGTGTAGAATAGAGGATGTCTGTTTTATGACTGATTCGGTTAGTGATCTGATCAAGTCAGTTATGGAATTCATCCCAGAAACCTGCCATTCCATTTCTGTCTACCTGAATTCTTACCCTAGTTTACACCTGGGACAGTTGCAGTGGGCCGGTTGCAGATTTTGAATCTGATGGGTTGGAGGATGTGGCAAGACCCTTCACACTCGGCTGCAATACTACAAGCAATGCGCATTCAATGATACTCTACTTGAGGAGTGTGGGAGCAACTGCACATCCCTTCGGACACCTGAAAGACTTGTATTTGAGTCATGTGTAACTGCTTTGTATAGCAGCGAGATGTTTGGTGTGACTCCCAGAACAACGCACCGCTCTGACGCATTCTCTACTACTGAATACCATAAGGAACATTACGTTTACCCCAGGAGACTAAAAATACATGCAAACATTAATGGCGCTGTTTGGGAATATGTGTTTACCTGGAGTTTACATGGAGAGAGTTCCGGGGGTCAACGACCCTGCGGCCCGGTCTGTGACCAGGCCTCATGGTGGATCAGAGCCTGATCAACCAGGCTGTTACTGCTGGCAGCACGTAGTCCGACGTACGAACCACAGCCCGGCTGGTCAGGTACCGACTTTAGGTGCCTGTCCAATGCCTGCTTGAAGACAGCCAGAGGTCTATTGGTAATCCCCCTTATGTACCCTGGGAGGCAGTTGAACAGTCTTGGGCCCCTGACACTTATTGTGTTGTCTCTCAACGTGCTAGTGGCACCCCTGCTTTTCATTGGGGGATGTTGCATCGTCTGCCGAGTCTTTTGCTTTCGTAGGAAGTGACTCTCGTGTGCAAGTTTGGTACTAATCCCTCTAGGATTTTCCAAGTGTATATAATAATGTATCTCTCCCGCCTGCGTTCTAGGGAGTACAGGTTTAGGAACTTCAAGCGTTCCCAGTAATTGAGGTGGTTTATCGCAGTTATATGTGCCGTGAAGGTTCTTTGCACATATTCTAGTTCAGCAATTTCACCTGCCTTGAAAGGTGCAGTTAGTGTGCAGCAATATTCCAGCCTAGATAGAACAAGCGACCTGAAAAGTGTCATCATGGGCTTGGCATCTCTGGTTTTGAAGGTTCTCATTATCCATCCTGTCATTTTTCTAGCAGATGCGATTGCTACAGTGTTATGGTCCTTGAAGGCGAGATCCTCTGACATGACCACTCCCAGGTAGTGGTGGATTCTCAATATTTCTTTCGAACCTGCAGTCACTGGTGGGTAATCAATGTACTAAGTCGGAAATGTTTCAAAACATTACCTAGGAAATATACTATGTGAAACCTGACCAAGTCCACTCATGCTATCAACCATATTTATTATCCAAAAGCTCTTAATTAATTCCTGTGTCTATAAAGAGTTACTTTGAGGGTGTATACGCGTATGAACAGATGTTTCTCTCCGTTGCTAGTTCAACCAAACCAATTGATACCTCATCCATATATCCATACTGGTTCAACTGAAGCAAAGCTATATCAATTAATGCAAACCACGGTACGGGTAGGGTTTGAACCCATGGCGAGTGAGTCCTAAATAATGCAGTTGGTTCGACCAATCCTCGAATACTCAGCACCAGACTACTACTACTAGTAGTAGTCTGTTATTATTATTATTATTATTATTATTATTATTATTATTATTATTATTATTATTATTATTATTATTATTATTATTATTACTACTAGTAGTCTGGTGCTGAGAAAAAGCTGCATGAATTAAATCTTACGTGGCAGAAGATTCGGAGATCAAAGGAAGACATGTTCATGACATACAATATGCTCACTTGAAGAGGCAGAGCAGAATAGGGCAAATTTTTCATAGAAACATAAGAAAGCGTTCTTCAAACCTACGACTAATTAAAAAAAGTCAAAGGAGTCAGGTCAGTTGA
>WNWK01005081.1:25000-37500 GCA_009830355.1 Cherax destructor | reverse complement strand
CTACACTGTTTTACGTAAGAGTTACTGGGTGGGAACACCCGTAGTGTGTGTGGCTACATTATTCTGTATGAGCTATATGGTGGAACCCTCAGTGTGACTATTACTATCCTGTATGACTTACATGTGGGAGCACCTACATCGTTCAGCTACTCCATTCTATATTAGTTATATGGTGACTACATCCACAGTGTGCAGCTACCCAACCCGACTCAAAGTTAACCTTATTAAACCTACCCTACTCCAAACTTACTTGACCCTACTTAAACCTGTGACCTAGCTTAAAAGTTACTTGCCCTGCCGTAACTTACTATAAGGCAGCCTATCCTACCCTACTATAAACTAACCTAACCTTACCTAGGGTAAAGAAACACAAATTCAGTTATATGGAACGTATAACTGACATTGTGAACTTCATCAAGTCAAAGAAAACTGGTATAAGGAGAGCTTATAAAGCTGTGAGTAACAGTGAAGTGAAGAAACAGAGGTGCTCTCCAGGTTACATAGATTTGGAGACTTCCTAGACGCTTTTTGGCAAGATATTTAGCTAAACTATAGAAGCCATTGTTCTGGCTGAAATTGTTGTAATGAGTGCATTTTTAAGGCATTAGCTTCATCGAGTATCATCCTCCTCCAATCCCATTTATCAGTTAGTTGTAAGAATTATTGTGCATTACGCAGACGTTATGACTGTCTGTTTGGCTGGACTCACGAAATCGTAATGACCGTGGTATGGTTTGTTTGGCTGGACTCACGAAATCGTAATGACCGTGGTATGGTTTGTTTGGCTGGACTCACGAAATCGTAATGACCGTGGTATGGTTTGTTTGGCTGGAGTATTGGTGTTCTCTAACAAACTTGTGGAGGTTTCTGGATGTTTCACCTTCTAGAGAGTTTGTCACCATTGTTAGTGGATGGTGTATACTACTGAAGTAGCTGACTTTCGTTGGAGAAAAGAGGTGTAGAGGACTAGAGACGAAAGCGTAGAAGACACGAGGAAAAGTTTAATGATCTGTAGAGGAAGGAGGGGCATGGAACTTAAGATGAAGGAGGTATTGGGGATTTGAGAGGTAGTAAGTGTTGGAGAGTTGAGAGGAAGAAGTGATGGGGACTGAAGAGGAAGGAAGTGGTGGGGACTGAGAGGAAGGAAGTATAGGGGAGTAGAGAGGAAGTAAGTGGTGGGACTAGAAAAGAAGTAGGTGTTGGAGACTAAAGAGGCAGTAGGTGTTAGGGACTTAAAATAAAGGAGGTGTGAACGTGGAATTGAGAAGCAGAGGTCTGAACATTCAGGAGAAATGTGAGCGAGCATGTTAAATTAGAGAGAGTGTAGTTGAGTGGTCTTTCCGATTAGATATACTGTTGGAGTGTGAGCAGGGTAATATCTGTGAAGAGGTTCAGGGAAACCAATTAGCCGGATGTGATTTTGGAAGCTTTGGAGAACAATGCATGTATTTAAAAATACGAACGAAGGTACTTGGAGGTTTGTTGGATCATCATTGGACTGCGATATATAAGTACCTTTCCCGAAAGACAGCTAGGGCGTAAGCGATGGTTAATGTGCTTTCTTCTCTGAAAAGGGCTGCCTTGATGACAAACATCCGAAGCATTTAAAAATAAATATTCAAAAAATGTGGAGACAAGCGTATAGTAAAGCATTATTCAGAAGTTTTTGTGCCTATCTGAAATAAAACGTGATCGTATTCGTTTAGTTTGTATGAGAAACATTAAAAAAATGTGATACATCCTGCCACGCATTCTAATAAACCCTAACGGTTTAACCCGTCACTCATAATCGGCTTGGTAAATTTTAGAATCAGAGTATGTCGTGCCGAACAGGTAAAACTTGCGATTTAGGATTGCGAAAATTTGAGTATGCAATAAATTCGCAAAAATTATTTTGAACCTAACGAAAAAAATATATTTAATGTTTGTTATTATTAAATTATTGTAAACTTATCTAAAATATATTTAGTTCGATTAGGCTAAATTAAATTGCGCTTGTTATAATACAGTTAGATAAGTTTTCTAAGTTCTTTTGGTACAAAAGTATTAATTTTACATTAACATAAATGATTTTATATATATAAAGTATAAGAAATATTTAGATATAGATTTAATTTTAAATGAGCTTGCTTGCTAATTGACCAGTTTTACCTATTCAGACATGTATACACAAAAAAAAACACACACACAAAAACCATGGAGAGTGAGGTAAGAACTGTAAAGAATCATGTCAGTTGGTGTTGCGGATAGCGAAGCACTAGAATCGACCATCTGGTTCATTACTTGGTTTGAACTGTTGTTGGATGACTGGCCAGGTGTTTCCATGTAAGGGTTTTGCTAGACTGAAGGCACCCTTATTTTGGTCACTGTGTCTGTTGAACTGATGATCGCTGATTCCAGGCACCATCGTTGGGATCTTCCCCCCTCTTTAATAAGTTTGTCGTCAATGAATAACGCATACTTTGTGTTACGAGTTCTACGACCCTATTTGCTTACACTAATTATGGTAACTAAGCTTCGTACGTTACTCCTATGCATTTTTTATCTCATTTTATGCATGGAATGGAGTATACACCAGCGGTGCTTATAATTGGTTCTTTATCTCCAAGTCTTGTAGTGTCAAGAATGGTTTTCGATTTGACGAACGCTACGTTCGTGCCGCTTCCCTTTAGTGCCTTGGTGAGTAGATCTGAACTGTTACCTGTTGGAAAGATAAAACGTTTCGGTGAGTTGTTTTCTTTCGGAATAAATAGAATTTTATGGGCATTTTTGTCTGCATTCTTGAATGAATTGTGTCAAAATGTGTTGTGTAAATATTTTTGACTAATGCTGTCACATTTTTCCTTTTAAAATTTGAGGCTGCAAACTTGATAATCTGTCAAAAACTTCAGTCAAGACGCCTAGTTTTGCCTCTCTGCCGAGATGGCAGAAATGTGTAAGATTGTTTTTATTAGTGAGTTTTCTGAAAATTTTCGATTTCATCTATTGATGTATTTTCATAAGATGTCTAGAAAGGGAAGTGTTTCTGAGCTTTGCAAGGTTGAATCATCTTGGCATAATAACGGGGATGTCATCCACATAGCATAGGAAAATGACGGATGTTTGGATGATTTCAGAGATAAGTTCTGTCTCCAGGGACTCATTGTAAATGTTTCCAAGCTCGGCATTTATGGATGACATGATTGCCATGTCTCATTTCAGTCTGTATTTATGCAAAAAGATGCCAAATTCATTATTAAAGAAGGGGACAGATCCTGATGATGGTGCCTGTAATCAGCGATCATCTGAACAACAGATATTACTTAAAAGAGCCAAAGTGCCTTCACCCAAGGAAAACATCTGGACAACTAGTAGGAAGCACCCAACCCATAATTCAACAACAGAATTCGACAAATCACTCAGGAAATTATTGAAATTCAAAAATCTTTTTGATCTTAGGATCTTGATCATTCCTACTATACATGGGGGTAGAAACAAAGGTATATAAGCAAAGACAAGTTATTAAAGGAGCTGTGGTGAGGTCATGAGAGAGGGTGCAGCGAGGTTGTAGGGATCACCTGACGGCTGTGTCTCGAGGTAGGCGGATCGACGAATCATCCAGAATCATGTTTGTCACTGTAATAGTGATCCAATGACTTCCTGTATTCTGAAGTGTCGTGCCTGTCGTTGCTATCAAGAACGCATCAAAACAACACATCTATTCATTTCAAGTTCAGCGATGATAATCTGGGCTTTAGTCCAGTTCATCAAGGTTCCTACAGCGTCTCTGTGGATCACGCAAGCATTACTCAGGTCGTTTCTGCTATTGACCTAATTATGTTCATTAATCCTCATCGATAAATTCTTACCGGTTTCTCCTATGTAGTTTTTTGTCATAGTGTTCAAATGGGATTTTGTAAACACGGGCGGTAGATACTGGGAAGGTAGGGTTCTGATAGATCACTTCTTGGTGGGATCTTTTATGGAAGTCGAGGCCATGTTTGCCACATTAATGCCACTACTAGCAAGGGCACACAGTGTCATCAGCTACGTCACCCACACGGGAGGACTAAGTACTTTCAGGTTAGTTCTGAAGGGTAGATTTAGCCCAGTGTTTGCAATACTGCATAAAGGTGCGTAAGTTTAGGCGTATGAGATGTAGGTGCATTCATACTCAAGAAAAGTAGGACTTGATATGAGGAGGGCTCTCAAGAAAGTACCCATCGCCTCCCTCTTCGCACGTGTAACACTGTGGGAGTAAAATTACATGCGGTTGTACTTGTTCCGGGACTTCCTGTATACTTTGAGAGAGAGAGTGTGTTAATGGTGGGTGTTCTGCAGAGGAAAGTGTCCTTGTTGCTGGGATTCCTGTATACTTTGAGAGAAAGTGTGTTATATATGGGTGCTCTGCAGAAGAGAGTGTCCTTGCTGTTGGACTTCCTTTGTACTTACAAAACAACAGCGTAATTAGCGGTTGTTCTGTAAAGGAGAGCGTCTGAGGAGGAGAATTGTCCAATTTTTTCAGCCTCAATATAATTTTACAGCCGGTTTGACCCTAAATGGAGAGGAATGGGCCGACCGGATATATAATCAAAACCTGACTTTTACACTGTCCACATTTGACACGAAGACTGAAGTACACAACCGATATTCACACAAAAATTATTAGCTTCTCGATCCCGTCACCAGTAACCATTGTTTTAGTGATTTTCACTATATAACTTTTTTTTTTTTAAGGAAAAGTGAGTTTTGTATGTTAAAGATAACGGAAAATAGAGAACTGCAGAATTAACTACAAGATTCTCTGCGTTTATTCTTATTAAGTACACATTATTTATTAGGCACAATAACTAAAGTATATGCTTATGGTATATCAGTCTCCATTCCGAATTTGAATTTATACAACATAATTTTTTTGTGAATGGTTTTATCAAATATTTTATTGTTTTTTTACATAGGTACATAGCTACAAAAGCAATTTCATCCTTCCAGTACCAAAAAATACTGTTAAGAGAGCAGTTCTTTATTTTCTAATAGTTTTTAAATAAACTAACAGAATTGTTAACAATTTTATCTCCAGGTGATAGGGTTATTTTTACACCTAAATATATTTTACAATGTCTTATACCTTATACCTCTTGAACTCCAGTCCTCTTTTGTCTACAAATAAAAAAATATCATAGCAGGCGAAATTGCAGATCTGGAGAATATACAGAGAACTTTCCCTGCATGTATAAGTAGTCAATTACCTCAGTTACTGGGATCGTTTGAAGACCCGTTTGAAGTCCTTTCTAAAATTTTCTCTTATACGTTTAACGATATATTTTTTTTTTCATTAATGTTAATATAAAAATTAATGATTTTGTACCAAAAGAACCTCAGAAAACTTACCTAACCTTATTATAGCAAGTGAAATTTAATTTAAAATAATCCAACTGAATATATTTTATATAAGTTTACAATAATTCATCAATAAACAAACAATAAAATATATTTTTTTTCGTTAGGTTCAGAATGATTTTTGCGAAATTATTGCATACACAAATTTTCGCTTGCCTTATACGGCAAGAAGAGCGTTGCTATTTAAGAACATAAGAAGAACATAAGAAAGGAGGAACACTGCAGCAGGCCTGTTGGCCCATACTAGGCAGGTCCTTCACAATCCATCCCACTAACAGAATATTTGCTCAACCCAATTTTCAAAGCTACCCAAGAAATAAGCTTTGACAATTCTACCCACTCATGCGCGAGTCCCACTCAAATCCAACCCCTCTCACTCATGAATTTATCCAACCTAAATTTGAAACTACCCAAGGTCCTAGCTTCAATAACCCTACTAGGCAGACTGTTCCACTCATCAACTACCCTATTTCCAAACCAATACTTTCCTATATCCTTTCTAAATCTAAACTTATCTAACTTGAATCCATTATTGCGGGTTCTCTCTTGGAGAGATATCCTCAAGACCTTATTTATATCCCCTTTGTTAATACCCATTTTCCACTTGTATACCTCGATCATGTCTCCCCTCATTCTACGTCTTACAAGTGAATGTAATTTTAGGGTCTTCAATCTTTCTTCGTAAGGAAGATTTCTAATGCTATATATTAATTTAGTCATTCTACGCTGAATGTTTTCTAACGAATTTATGTCCATTCTGTAATATGGAGACCAGAACTGAGCTGCGTAATCTAGGTGAGGCCTTACTAATGATGTATAAAGCTGTAATATAACCTCTGGACTTCTGTTGCTAACACTTCTTGATATAAATCCCAGTAATCTATTTGCCTTATTACGTACGCTTAGGCATTGCTGTCTTGGTTTAAGGTTGCTGCTTACCATCACCCCCAAGTCCTTCTCCAATCTGTATGGCTAAGTTCTACGTTATTTAACTTATAAGTGCTTGGGTTATGGACACTCGAGCTTCAGAACCTTGCATTTATCTACATTGAACTGCATCTGCCACTTTTCTGACCACGAATTAAGTTTGTCTAAATCTTCCTGAAGTTCTATGACATCTATGTTTGAATCAATTATCCTACCTATCTTCGTGTCGTCGGCGAATTTGCTCATATCACTAGTAATTCCCTCATCAAGGTCATTGATATATATTATAAATAACAATGGGCCTAAGACTGATCCTGTGGAACACCACTTGTTACAAGTCCCCATTCGGATTTAACCCCATTTATGCACACTCTCTGCTTCCTATTGGTGAGCCATGACTCGATCCATGACAGCACTTTTCCCCAATGCCATGAGCTGCCACTTTCTTTAACAGTCTCTGGTGCGGTACTCTATCAAAAGCCTTACTAAAGTCTAAATAAACAATATCGAATTCTTTATCGTGATCAACAGCCTCAAAAGCTTTACTGAAGAAGGTTAATAAATTAGATAGGCAGGAACGGCCCCTCGTGAATCCATGCTGGGTATCATTAATCAAATTATGGTTATCTAGATGGCTTCTAATAATATCAGCTATAATTGACTCTAGTAATTTGCCTACAATTGAGGTCAGGCTTATTGGGCGTAGTTTGACGGTAGTGACTTGTCCCTGCTTTAAAAATAGGAATTACATTAGTTATCTTCCACATATCAGACACTACACATTGCAAGTTTTACCTAACTGGCACGACACACACACACACATATATATATGTATATATATATATATATATATATATATATATATATATATATATATATATATATTATATATATATGTATATATATATATGTATATATATATGTATATATATATATGTATATATATATATATATGTATATATATATATATATATGTATATATATATATATATGTATATATATATATAAGAACATAAGAACATAAGAAAGGAGGAACACTGCAGCAGGCCTGTTGGCCCATACTAGGCAGGTCCTTCACAATCCGTCCCACTAACAGAATATTTGCTCAGCCCAATTTTCAATGCTACCCAAGAAATAAGCTTTGACAATTCTACCCACTCATGCGCGAGTCCACTCAAATCCAACCCTCTCACTCATGAATTTATCCAACCTAAATTTGAAACTACCCAAGGTCCCAGCCTCAATAACCCCACTAGGCAGACTGTTCCACTCATCAACTACCCTATTTCCAAACCAATACTCTCCCATATCCTTTCCAAATCCAAACTTATCCAACTCGAATCCATCATTGCGGGTTCTCTCTTGGAGAGATATCCCCAAGACCTTATCCATATCCCCCCTGCCAATACCCATCCTCCACCTGCACACCCCGACCATGTCTCCCCTCACTCTACGTCCTACAAGTGAATGTAATTTTAGGGTCTTCAATCTTTCTTCGTAAGGAAGATTTCTAATGCTATGTATTAATTTAGTCATTCTACGCTGAATGTTCTCCAACGAACCCACGTCCACTCTGCAATATGGAGACCAGAACTGAGCTGCGCAATCCAGGTGAGGCCCTACTAATGATGTATAAAGCTGTAATACAACCTCTGGACTTCCGTTGCTAACACTTCTCGATATAAATCCCAGCAATCTATTTGCCCCACTACGTACGCCCAGGCACTGCTGTCCCGGTTTAAGGTTGCTGCTCACCACCACCCCCAAGTCCTTCTCGCAATCTGTATGGCTAAGTTCTACGTTATTTAACTTATAAGTGCTTGGGTTATGGACACTCCCGAGCTTCAGAACCCTGCATTTATCCACATTGAACTGCATCTGCCACTTTTCTGACCACGAATTAAGTTTGTCCAAATCTTCCTGAAGTTCTATGACATCTATGTTTGAATCAATTATCCTACCTATCTTCGCGTCGTCGGCGAATTCGCTCATATCACCAGCAATTCCCTCATCAAGGTCATTGATATATATCATAAACAACAACGGGCCCAAGACTGATCCCTGTGGAACACCACTTGTTACAAGTCCCCATTCGGACTTAACCCCATTTATGCACACTCTCTGCTTCCCATTGGCGAGCCATGACTCGATCCATGACAGCACCCCTCCCCCAATGCCACGAGCTGCCACCTTCTTTAACAGTCTCTGGTGCGGTACTCCATCAAAAGCCCCACTAAAGTCCAAATAAACAATATCGAATTCCTTATCGTGATCAACAGCCTCAAAAGCTTTACTGAAGAAGGTTAATAAATCAGATAGGCAGGAAC
Source organism: Cherax destructor (assembly GCA_009830355.1). Taxonomy (NCBI): domain Eukaryota; kingdom Metazoa; phylum Arthropoda; class Malacostraca; order Decapoda; family Parastacidae; genus Cherax; species Cherax destructor. Next base: position 28,867 of record WNWK01005081.1, on the reverse strand, counting down.
GGCCCCTCGCGAATCCATGCTGGGTATCATTAATCAAATCATGGTTATCCAGATGGCTTCCAATAACATCAGCTACAATTGACTCTAGCAACCTGCCTACAATTGAGGTCAGGCTCACTGGGCGGTAGTTTGACGGTAGTGACCCGTCCCCTGCTCCAAAAACAGGAACTACACTAGCCATCCTCCACATATCAGACACTACACCTGTTTGAAGAGATAAATTAAAAATGTTAGATATTGGTTCACAGAGTTCCATTTTGCATTCCTCAAGAACCCCTGCAAAAAGCTCATCAGGACCCGGCGATTTATTTTGTTTCAGTCGGTCCAGCTGCCTCATAATCACTTCGCTAGTGACTGTGATATTACATAATTTATCTTCTTCTGGGCCTCTGTAAAAATTAATTACTGGGATATTATTAATGTCTTCCTGTGTGAAAACCGAGAGAAAATAATTATTAAAAATAGAGCACATATCATTCTCCTTGTCAGTAAGATGCCCAAAGTTATTTTTAAGGGGACCTATCTTATCCCTAACTTCTGTTCTATAAACCTGGAAAAAACCTCTTGGGTCAGTATTTGAATCCCTAGCAACCTTAATTTCATAGCCCCGCTTAGCTCTTCCTATTCCCTTTCTAACGTCCCTCTTAATGTCAGTATACTGATTTATAAGATGACCCTCACCTCCTTCTATGCGCCTATAAATTCCTTTCTTCTGCCCTAAAAGATATTTGAGCCTATTATTCATCCATTCTGGGTCATTTCTACTTGATCTAATTTCTTTATACGGGATAAATGTTCTTTGGGCAGCCTGTATAGTGTTAAGAAAACTGTCATATTGATACCTCTCTTCTTCACCCCAGTCCACAGTTGATAAGTGTTCTCTAAGTCCACTATAATCTGCTAAGCGAAAATCTGGGACCATTACTGAATTATCCCTACTATCATACATCCATTCAATGCCAAAGGTAACCGACTTGTGGTCGCTTGAGCCGAGCTCCCCTGTAATTTCCAAATTATTAACAAGGGCTTCCTTGCTTGCCAGAACCAAGTCAAGCAGGTTACTTCCCCCTGCAGGCTCCGCCACAAACTGCTTCAAAAAGCAATCCTGAACCACTTCCAAAAAGTCGTTAGATTCCAAATTCCCTGTCATGAAATTCCAATCAATCTGACCAAAGTTAAAGTCCCCTAGAATCACCACGTTATCGTGTCTTGTGGCCTTAACAATTTCCTCCCAAAGTAGTCTCCCTTGTTCCCTATCCAAGTTTGGAGGACGGTAAATCACGCCTAAAATCAATTTTTCACACCCTTCCGAAAATTCTATCCAGACAGACTCTGTATGTGTTAATTCAGACTTTATACCCGTTTTTATGCAACAACCTAAATGATCACGGACACAGAGTGCCACCCCACCCCCCTTCCCGATACTTCCGTCTACCTGGAACAACTTAAAACCCTGAATGTGACACTCGGCAGGCAAGTCCCGATTCCTCACATTAAACCACGTCTCAGTCATTGCAAAAACATCAATATTACCCGTACTTGCAACTAATCTCAACTCGTCCATCTTATTCCTAGCACTACGACTATTGGTGTAATATATATTTAGAGACCCTCCTTTCTCTTTACCCTTCCTGCTCATCTCTGTTTTTCCACTATACCTATTACTGTCCTTGTCATCTAGTGTCACTAGCTTTCCACTATCCAACATATTCTGCCTATTACTAGTTCTCCTACAACTTATAATATTACTACACTGGGACTTCTCTGTTTTCCCCCCAAAACCCATACCACTAACTATTTCTAGTTTAAAGCCCTAACAGCTCCCTCCACTGCAGTTGCCAGTGCCCCCACCCCAGACCTGGATAAGTGAACCCCATCCCTGGCATACATGTCATTTCTGCCATAGAAGAGGTCCCAGTTGTCAATGAATGTTACTGAATTTTCCTTACAGTATTTTCCAGCCAGCAATTGACACCAATTGCCCTGGACAGCCATTCATTCAACTCCTCTCCTTGGCAAAATACCACATATGACAGGGTTCCCACCCTTCTTCCTAATTATGTCTATTGCTGACCTTAACCTGCTAGTCAGGTCCTCACTCCTACGTCTGCCAACATCGTTGCCTCCAGCACTGAGACAGATAATAGGATTGCTCCCATTACCTCTCATGATGTCGTCCAGACGGCTAACAATATCCTCCATCCCAGCCCCAGGAAAGCAAACCCTCTGTCTCCTACTCCTATCAATCAAACAGAAAGCCCTATCCATGTACCTAACCTGACTGTCCCCAACAACAACAATGTTTTTACCTTCCTTTGTGTCTTTCGTCGTGACGCTCCCAGAAGTCGACTCACATTCATCGGGTAGCACGGAGAATGGGTTCGATGTTTCCACAACATTCTCCTGGGTCTTCGTTGTTTCTACCTCTCCACCCGTCCTCTTGAGCCTTAACTTTGTCCCATGCGTTTTAGCCACTGTCCAGGTTCCTTTCCTGGCTTGAGGATTCTCAACAGGAGGATTACTACGAATCCTCTTGTTTTCCTCAGTCAGTCGCTGTATCTCAAGCTTAGCTACCCTCAGTTCTTCCTTCAGCTGCTGGTAGAGTAGCTCAAGAGGACATCTTCTTCAGATTGACAGAGAGCACACAAGACACGTCTTCACTGAGTTAAGTCAGGTCCACCACTGAGTTAAGTCAGGTCCACCACTCAATTAAGTCAGGTCCACCACTGAGATTGGACAAATATATGAGTGGGATGGGCTGGGTTTGATTTGTGTCGTGAGTACGGGAATAAATTCTTATATATATATATATATATATATATATATATATATATATATATATATATATATATATATATATATATATATATATATATATGTCGTGCCGATTAGGTAAAACTTGCGATTTTGGCTTAAATAGCAACGCTCTTCTTGCCATATAAGACAAGCGAAAATTTGTGTATGCAATAATTTCGCAAAAATCATTCTGAACCTAAAGAAAAAAATATATTTCATTGTGTTTGTTTATTATTAAATGATTGTTAACGTATCTAAAATATATTTAGTTGGGTTAGGCTAAATTAAATTGCGCTTGTTGTAATAAGGTTAGGTAGGTTTTCAAAGTTTCTCTTGGTACAAAATTAATAATTTTTACATTATCATAAATGAAAAAAATATGTCTTTAAACGTATAAGAGAAAATTTTAGAAAGGACTTAATTTTAAATGAGTTCTTGCTAATTGACCAGTTTTACCTAAACGGCACGACATATATATATATATATATATATATATATATATATATATATATATATATATATATATATATATATATATATATATATATTTAGGTAAATAGCACAACACACACACACACACGAAGGGCACACTGGAAGCTGAAGACTCAGATGAGTCAAAGGGATGTTAGGAAGCATTTCTTCAGCCACAGAGTAGTCAGGAAGTGGAATAGTCTAGAGAAGATATAGTGGAAGCAGGAACCATACATAGTTTTAAGACGAGGTATGATAAAGCTCATGGAGCAGGAGGCAGAGACCCAGTAGCGGACAGCAAAGAGGCGGGGCCAGGAGCTGAGTCTCGACCCCTGCAACCACAATTAGGTAAAGTACAATTAGGTGAGTACACACACACACACACACACACTCACATATATATATATATATATATATATATATATATATATATATATATATATATATATATATATATATAATAACCTTCAGGAAGAAATCCAAATATTCTTCCTTGATGCCTTTTTATCCACTTCTCCGAGGCTATGGGTCCCACAATTTGCACCAGAGGTGGACCCCATCCTATATATATATATATATATATATATATATATATATATA
>WNWK01005081.1:0-20000 GCA_009830355.1 Cherax destructor | reverse complement strand
TGTGAATTCTTAAAAACTTCTTGTAAGTTAAATCTTTTAAGAGCATTCAGCAAGACATAAATTGTCATTGTATGGGAGAACCATCACATTCTTAATCTGAGGTGTTATCTTAGGTTCAGTCCTATTATACGTTTTTTTCTAGCTGCAGCAATGCTGATTCCACGAACTCCTTAGGATACCACAGTTTCTTGGCAATATAAAATATTTTCCTAATTTCTTCAACAAGAAACTCGAGGCTGCATATTCGGTAAGCTCTCAGAAACATGGTGAGAAAGACACTTCTTCTTACTCTTGTCTCATGGTTGGAATAATAGTGGACGTACGAGCACACGTTATAAAGGTCTTCTTATGTACTGTAAACTTGAACTTTCTATCAATCCGGTGGATCAACTCGTTTAAGAAAGGGAATTTAAAGTCCAATTCTTTCTCCACGGTGAACTCTATAGACGGGACCAGAGCATTAAGTCTCAGTAAAAATGTAATCAGGGCGATACCATTCGGCCAAAGACACAAGATGTCATCCACATATCAGGACCATTGAGCTTCATATGGCAGGATGTCTTTCAACAGCCTAGTCTCAAAAACTTTATAGACAGATTGCTCAATAGGAGAGACAATGGATTTGCCATAGCCATTCTTGACCTCTGAGCGTAGATTTCCCTTCAAACTAAAACTCAACTTAATCAGCTCAGTAATGGTATTCTTATCAAAATAAATGGAGAACTCATCTAAATCTCCTAAATAAGATAGTAAATCGGAAACAGGCACTCGGGTGAACAACGCTGTGATATCAAAACATACTAGTGTAAAATAATGTTACCATTTTGCAATTTGTCGATGAAATTAACATTGTTTTTTTATGTGGGCTTAAGAAATGTTGCCAAGCATTGAAATTAATATTGTCAGCAACCATTTTGACAGGGCATATGTCGCCCATCCTGCTGACCTACTGAACTAATGATGGTTTTCGCTGGAAAACCAGGCTTGTGGGTTTTAATCAAACCGTACATATAAGGAAGTGTCACCGACTTAGCTGATAACTAAACAGTAAGGTTCTAAAATGTTTATTAAACTTACTATTGACCTGGTCCATTGGGTTCTTTTTAAGGGGCATGTACATTTCCCTGTCTTCAAATAAAATGTTTATTTATTTTAAGCTATAGTCTACCTTGTCCGTAATTATTATCCCATTTGCTTTGTCTGTTTCGTAAGGTGAAGTCCAGGATCTTTCCTTAATTCATGGTATAACTTAACAAATCTTTGAGGACAATTTGGTTCCACAGGTCAGAGCAAAGCTCCTTTGCAATTGTTGAACGTTGCAGGGGACAGGTCCCCTTGTTTTTTTCAGATTGCAAAAAGACTTAGCAAGGTCAGCATAATTAGTATCCTCACTAGCAGGCGCGAAACTTAACCCACATCCTAGGGCTGTGTTTGTCACTGGTAAGTTAAACATTCGACAGGTTAATAACTAACTCCGGGTTAGCATCCTGGGACCAACCACTTTGTGCTATGAGGGTGTCTAGTTTTCTAGCATGTAAACATTCAGTTTTCCGTTTCATTATTCTCAATCCTCTATATATGTAATCTAATAGATGATTTCGCCACTCGAGTGGAACCATGTTGAAGAAATTTCATTTGGCCTTTCTCACTTCAATAAATAAAATTTTCTTCTGAATTTTAGTAAAGTATTATTGTAAGTAATTATTAACTTGTGGGTCGGAGCAACCGGAGCAGAAGACAAATTGACCAACCTATTCTGTGGAAGTGATTTTGGTAATACCTGTTCACTGAGACATTTTCGTTAAAATATTAATGTTAATTGCGCTTTAGGGGCTTTATGAACAGATTAGTAAGAGAAAATAGCAAAGAGGAAGGAAAATGTCTAGAGAATTAGGACAAGAGTTGGTGAGTGGTATTTGTTTTATGCAGTAATAGCTAACAAGCGATACAGAATGCAAAACAAACACGGAGGAGTTGAATGACATCTCTAGGCTTTTCGTGTTGCAATCAACACATCATCAGACGCTTGCAATGTTGCAGAAAAAAAGGAGGAATTCCAAGCAAATACGTTCATAGACAGCGTCTTTGCTCAAATGAGGGGTGGAGGGTCGCAGGACGCAATAAGTGCCCCAGGCATAAAAATCTCTAGTGCCTAGTGCCCCATGTCAGAAAGACTGGATATTAAAGCACTGATATTGTAGTAATAACATCACGAATGTAATATTACTGACTTTACAATTATAAAAAATTCTTCATATTATTGAGTGTATGTGTGTTTGTTTGTGTGTGTGTTGGTACTGTGTAGATAATTGGTTGCAATGGGTTCAACGTATCTTATGTGGGACAGACTGACAAACCTCTAGATGTTAGGATATCACAACACAAATATTCGATACAAACTGCCCAGAAATCAAATGTTATTTTCAGCCAGGTATACTCCAGGTATACCTTAGATCTGTAATAACTCGGCAAACTGGTCAGGAGCCAGAGTCATGGTACCTTGCTCCACGGAGCAATATTTTACAATTAGCAATTATAAAACATGATATACATTCATTATATAAAAATAGTGAGGGCTTATTCAAATTAGACTCGTTTATAGTAGAGGCTATTGTGCATACCCTAAACCCGGACTCCTATACAAACACCATGGAATGTCTTAAAGTGTTGCAATGCTACACCAAGGAATTAGGGTCAGTTTTACTGCTGGATTTGATGGTTAGACCTGAGTCTGCTTCACAATCTTGTGGGATGGACAAACCATAGCCATCTCCCTTTTCGATAAAAACTATAGATGTCTCCTCTTTAAATGAGTCGGATGTGGACCTGTTTTGTAGATGTTTGAAAAAATTCCTAAGACAATTGCCAGATATATCTATATTTAGAAGGTTTAGTCTTTTACAGCAAATCGAGGTAAGACATAATTTTTGATAACTGTCATGTCACTGATGAGGTTATTATTACAGTAACAATGACTGTGGGCTGCTTGACTTCTAATGCTTTAATATTCAGTCTTTCTGTCATGGGGCACAAGGCACTGGCGATGGGTATGCCTGAGGCACTTATCACCTCCTGCATCTCTTCACCCTTATTCCAGCAAAGACGCTTCCTCTGAACATATTTGCTTGGAATTCCTCTTTTTTTTTATAACATTGTAAGTTCCTGATGATGTGTTGATTGCAATACGAAAGGCCTAGAGCTGCCATTCAATTTATCCCCGTGGTTGTTTGCGATTACTGCATAATATATATATTTATATATATATATATATATATATATATATATATATATATATATATATATATATATATATTCTTCCTTGAAGCCTTTTTATCCAATATATATATATTTATTTATTTATTTATTAGAAATTCTTAATAAATAAATAATTATTTATTATTTATTACTAAAAATATTTCTTTCAGCCTTTACAAAATACTTGAGAAAATTTAAGTATTTTATATAAAAATTTTTTACGTCAGCTTACTGTATGGAAATGAAGAAAATAGAAACACAATCAAATCAGCCTTACTCAAAACAGACGATGATTCCCCAACCCTCGAAGGCGGTGCCAAACCTGGATGGTACTGCTACGAAGTCGAGCTTGGGCAGTGAGAAGGGCACGCTCAAGTAATCCTCGAGGAAGGAGAGTAGCTTTGGTACCTCCTGCTGTACCATGGACGTCTTTTCAAGAAGGTCTGGCCGCGCCCATACTGCTCGGGTTTAGTATCCATTAGACTTGCGCATTAGAACAGTTATTTATTGGTACGTATATACTTATGAAGTTTTATGCCTAATGCCTAAGAATGTAGACATAAACCATTTCCTTGTTGAATTAAATATTTATATACAAAATAATTAACTGCATTTTTTAGATGTCTTAATTCTTAAGGTGAACCATGATTTTAAATTCAAAATATGTCCACTATTATTCTTCACATCATGACAGACTTTAAAACTTTCTCTATTCTCATCCATGTTTTTTTTGAGAGCTTTTCGTATTTACATCCCAGAGTTCACTGATGAACAAATTTTTGAAGATTTGTGAAATAACTAATGATTTAAAATAGTCAACATATTTAATTGATAAAAACTTAAAATTGCTAGAAATATATTTACAAAATTAAAATAGGACTATGAGGGAAAAGTTCATTAGATAAGAGTGAAAGTATGAATGAGTGGTGGTGGTAGTCTGATTGGCAGAATGCTTCTTCAGGAAGGTGTGTGCATTGTTACTGCTTCATCCCCTTCCTTCTTTTTCCACCCTGTGGGAGGTGACGTGGGACTCTCCGACGGGATTGCAATCACTTGATTTTCAGATCCCATCAAGTCTGTAAGTATCCAATTCACTCTTGTTTAGTAATTTATTTTGTTGGGTTGTGGTTAATTTATTCCAAACAGGAGGTTCACTCTTGTTTCTGGTATCTTCTGTTATCTGATTCAACCAGACCTGATTTGATTTACGTATTTTAAAGTAAACGTCTTTGACCTCTCCATTTCTTTCAAAGGCTTTATGCCTATCATGTGAGGGGATTGTTTGTCTGGACTGTAACTGTGTTTTTTTTTTGCTTTAGCCTTGACTGTCGGCTTGGGTCATCTGACACAGGCGAGACAAGGCGGGCAGCAAGATCTATGCTTAGATCTGAGACATTGAAACGGTAGAGTGGCCAGAATTCACCAGTGAAATGCTGGTGGAGACCCACTGGAGAACTGCTGTAGGATGGTTTAAAGATGTCAGTATCAGCCACAATGGGAAGAAAAACTGTAGAGATCCCCTCAAGGTCCAGAACTGTTAATGAAGAGTCACTTTCCAAAGATGACAAGTTCATTAAAGTTGTAATGTTAGGGAGTTAAGGCAATTCTTCTGAATAACAAAGTACCTCATTCTACCGAATTTCTACACATGTTGGGGTAATCTGTTTTCTAAATTCTGCATATTAATACTCCAGGTTTGTTATTGACTTTCCTATTTTTATTCCCATAAGGAGGAATTGGTCCTATCAAAAACTCTTTGAAGGTGTGATAGGTCAGTTGCACCTTCACAAGAACTAACACTCTTATTCAACCAAGAATTTATTGGTCCTCCGTTACCATGAAAACTTTCTCGTTATTCCTTTTCTACTTAAGAATTTAAAATCAAAGTTGTATTTAAAAATCTTGACTGTATTAAAATATTTGATTAAAAAAATTACCCCAAAATAATGGCTGTATCTAGAAGATTCCCTGTAAAAAATGAAATAAAATATTACGATCCAACTGCAATAACAAGAAAGACGGCCATCTTTCTTGTTATTGCAGATGCCTCTCATTTAAATGAGTTTAATGAGCCCTGTTTCCTTTACATAACTTTTAGAAGTCTTCCTCTAAATGTTTTCGTTTTCTCGTCAATTTAAATGGACACGTTGTCCCTTGGAAGGCCACCATATAATTGCCAGAGACTTCTATATCACTCACAATATATTTATGTGTGTAAAGTTTTGATGTCATAGTGGAATTTGATCGATTTTTTTATTATTGTCATATTAATTTCGTTTAAGCTATTACAATATCAATGCTTGTGGGATTTTTCTAATGCTATAATATTCATCCTTCTGGTAAGCCAGCGGAAGGCCTCGGTCAGATGACCAGCTCCAATGGCGTCATCATCTGACTAAGACCCGCGTCAGGAAACCTGTCCTGTTTCCTGATTGCAACTACCTAACTGTTACCTAACCTAACCTAATCACATCACTCAAGTGAAGGAGGCGGTCCTCTGGGAATGTACTTGCTGGACATCCTCCTCTTTTCTACAATTTTGCAAGCTCTGATGATGTTTTGATTGCAACACGAAAGGCCTAGAGCTATCATTCTACTTCCCGTGGTTGTTTTGAATCCTGTATCGCTTGGTTTCATATTTGCTTATATTATATATTTTATATATTTTATATATATATATATATATATATATATATATATATATATATATATATATATATAGTAAATAGTAGTTTTGCAATTTGCTTTGTGTTCTTTATTATTTTTTGCGACTGGTTTTGGAAGAGAAAGTTAATCGACTGAATCGATTTGCATTCGCATTTTGAGCAGATTTGCTGAGCTCTCTGCATAAGTTTTTCTTCTCATCCACTGTTTAACTTGAAGAGCCTTTCCAATGTGTCTTACTTAATTTAGAGGATTTGTAGCAGCATTCGTATCGAGTGCTGTAGGTACTTGTTCTGTGAAAATTAGTGTATTCCATTTTGTCTAGACCTGAAACTATGGGGCTCTACCCGCAGGCTATCTGCTCTTGCTCTGACTTTGTTCTCGCTGTTTTGAAGGTCCTAGAAATGCTGTTTACGTTACAGTTGAAGGTCGAGCTTAAGTGGTGTACAGATCTGTACTTTTGACAGTAGCGTTACCAAGCGGTAGGTACCGGTGATACTTTGTTACCCGCTTAGAAATCTGATGTTATAACTTCTTTATAGTAGGAAAGTAGGAGAATGCTTCGGGTATCAGGGAACGCATAGAGAGTCCGAGGCTTCTAATTCGAAGAGTTCCTCCATAAGGGATTCCCTGTTAGAAAGCGGCTGCCGGAATTACTGATGGTTTATACCGTGATTGTCACAGGCTGCCTGCCGAGGGTCACCAGAGGGTCACCAGAGGGTCACCTTGTGTAGGGGCTAGTTCACTCACTTGAATGTTAGTGACAGTTGCTGTGCTTCATGTTTCAGGTGACATGTCGTTATTGACAGTGACTTGTGAAGAACCAAGGATGTGGTCGTGGAACCATCTTTGGGCCCTACCATACTTTGTACTCTTTGTAACTATGTAACGTTGCATTGTAATGTTCCGTCAGACTGTGTTGTTTGTCAGTATGTCCTCTCCTCTAGACGAATAATGACTCCAAGAGCAAAGAATGTTATGTTTATTACCACGTAATTAGATTTAGCATCATTAAGCCCTGCTTAAGGATGTTCACGAGGCTTGTGTAACAGCTGAGCTAGGTGTCAATGTACATAACATATCTGTGTTTTTCATATATGTATGTAGATGGAAATAAGTACATTTTGATCAGGCTCTGAGTCCCATGTCTAGACATACCAAATGAAATAACCATTGCTCAGTGCTCTGCTGCTGTAGACTTTCTGTTTTCATAAATGCGTATGATGTTATTCTTTAATTTTCAAGAAATGTTCTGCAGTGTGCAGTGCCCTCGAATATTATGACAGTGTGATAATACTGACTCAGCGTCTTGTCAGAATGAGTTTATGCAGTTATTACTCTTAAGTTCATTGAGAATCCTTTTTTAGTCATTCCACGAACTCTGCATTCCGACAGATTGTAGCCATTGTGTGCAGCTGCAGCTGTCTTCTGTTAACTTTCAGTTTTTGTAAATATTGTCATCCAGAGTTCGTCGAAGGACTCACCGAAGTCAACTGCTTGATTTATTTAGGATTAATTTATTGTTGATTATGTATCAGTGCTGAATACTTTTATACATTACTGGACTGTGTGTCTAAGTTGAATTTCTATAACTTTTAATTAGTGCTAATTCGAGCTCACAGTCTACGTTCCTTGTACATCGATGTTAAGCACTGTTGATGCTGTGTGAGGATGCCCAGAGCATCAGAGCCAAGTTGTCAGCAATGGCAGTAGTATTGGCACCTCCATAATTCTTTGTAATACTTGGTATGTTTACCTGTTAGCCTGGCAGAATCCGTTAAAGCCGGACATAACATTCTCGACCTTATAGCAGAGACGCTCTGTTGACACATGCATGGTAAGCCTGTGGTACACAATGCTTTCCTGAGGCCTTGTGGCCAAAGCTTGGGTCAAATCTGGTGTTAGGGTGAGAGGGACGTGGGGCTGCAGCCTCCTTGTGTACGCTCCTGTGACTATAAACTGTAACATCAAACGATGCATTTTTACATACTCCATTATCAGGTGAATCTGCGATATGCCCATCAATAATGTCATCTCCCACCTAGGTAGAATCACCCTTAAAAGAACAAATACTTTCGCCATCATTCGTTCATTAACTCTCTTGTTAGAATCATACTGACATGACTACATTTTCTTAAGAATGAAGGTACTGCGCTTCTCACCTCAAGAACTGACGTCTAGGTAATCATTCTTCCTGAATCCCTAAATAAATGTTACCTTGCTCACCCTCCAATAGCACAAGCCAACATTCACACAAGCCTGTTTGATGTCCAACAGACTGAATGTATCTCTATATGTATTTATGTATGTGTAAGGATATATGTATGCTGCCATAAATATTCTGAGATAGAGACTCACTGATAACCACGACCTTCCATTACCTCTCCAGGATTTCATTAGTTTAGTGAATCGCTGTGTTAATTTTAACCTCTTCAAGTTTCAGGACGACTGCTACAATGCTTCGGGATGGCAATGGGCAACCGCCCGCTCAGTGCTGTGCTCGGGAACCTCTTCATGGAGAACCTAGAGACCGAGAAATTCAGCACCCTCATTCCCATCACCGCTTCCTGATTAAGATACATTGACGATATCTCGGTTTCCTATCCCAGACGTTTCAATATCCAGGTCCTCGTCATCGAGATCAATGCTGTCGAGCCAACTCGAAAAAGACAACAAACTTCCTTTCCTTGACGTCCTCTTGTGTAAGCCTCCCGACAGCGATAACCTTTTCTCCAAAGTATAGTGAAAACTTACCTGCAAGAACGATCTTATACACTACTATTCACACCATGACATCAGCACTAAAAGTGGTGTCCCTATTGGCTTCTTTTTGAGAGCTCTTCCCATCACCAGCCGTCGTTTTCTCGAAAAGGAATGTATCATATATACAACCATCAAGTCTTCAGTTCCATCTTTCTTCATCAGGATTGCAAACTCAAGGCACAAGGCAAAACCATGGAACAGTCTTCTAAGCAGTTCATAGTGCTTCCATGTGGTGATGTTGCCAAGAATACCCGCCAGGTAATTGCTAAAAGCAACATCAACGTTTACATAGTAAACATATTACATACACATGCATATTACATTCATACATACACACGTACATGTATGTATATGTAATATGCATGTGTGTATGTATATAAGATCAGATTAAAGAAAAGAGCGCACATGCATACTCACTTCTAATGGGAACACCTCCGTCATTGGTAACATCAACATAGTGCAGCTGGGAGACGATGAGGACCAGGTGGTAGGTGGACATCAGTGGACTGGTGGAGAACTGATCCACCATCCATCCTTCATGACCCTCCTGAGGAAAACTTACTTAATAAACCGAAATATAATACTTTCCTATACATTTAAGTAAACTTTCATTTATATGATTGAAATGATTATCAATGCAGCTTCTTTTTTTCCCAAATTTAAATGTTTCCGCACAAAGGCTGAATACAATATATTGAATAATAATTAGAAAAAAAATGCATTATATCGTGAGCGTGTTAGAAAGAGTGAAGATAAGTGATTTCTATGACTTGACGAGCTGTTGGAGTGTGAGCAAGGTAACAGTTATGAATAGATTCAGAGAAGCCGGTTAGCCGGACAAAAGTCCTGGGGGTGAGAAGTACAGTGCCTACACTCTGAAAAAGGGGTGAGGACATTTGCAGTTTGCAGGGCTATCTGAACTGTAGTATCGGCGTGTCTTTGGCAAGACAGTGATAGAGTGAGTGATGGTGAAAGTGTTTCTTCTTTTCAGGGTCACCCTACCTAAGTGGAACAAGGCCGGTGTGCTAAAAAAAATAATGCATTACACAGATACCTTTCAATTAACACCTGAATATTTCCAAAGGTCTGGGGGTTTCATTGCATATTATAGTATGACTTAAATTTCAAACTTATATGCATAAAAGTAATTCCCTGGTGCTCACATAGGGGTGGTGTGGCGTAGGGGCATGTTGGAAATGGCTGTCATGTTTATCTCCCTCGTCACATACAGCTCGAAGGTGGCCTTCAGGTCCGGCTCGTCGAAGCATGGAAAGGCCATCCTTGCATTGGTCGGTTGTAGCAAGGTGGCCATCAGGCGTCTGGAAAAGTGTCATGAAAATTATTGCAAAAGATAATGATTAAAAATGGCAAAGGGTAAAGGCTGAACTACAGTAAGATGAAGGTTAGGCAGTAGACTAGGGCAGATCTGTATTAAGGTGGGTCCATGATGGCTGTGGAAGTCATACTAGAGATTAATAAGTCAGATAATTAAGAGTGGTAATAATAATAATAATAATAATAATAATAATAATAATAATAATAATAATAGCATCAACAACAATAGCAAAACATCCCACCACAAACAACAACAACAAAACAACATTTTACTACTACTACTACTACTACTAATAATAATAATAATAATACCTCGATGTATTTCGATGTATTTCCTAGGCTTTCTCAACTTATTAATATCAGAGCTGACAGCTACCCTGACTTCACCTCTACAGAGGACCTAAAAGCTGCAATCAAATTAACATCCACCAGGACGCTGACACACATCCCCAAAGCAGCTCGCCCTCAAGCTGCTAGCAAATTCGCTGACCTCTTGAAGAAAGTCAACGATGCTCCTGCAAACAACGGATCCTGGCACAACCTACTGCTATTTGGCAATGCCTGTTTGGCTGTCCCACCAAGGAGGGACAAGTCACTAGCTACATCTGTTATCAGGGCAATAAATGCATTCCCCAGAGATGACAACCTCGTCCGTCTCCCCTCCAGGGCGTCAAACACCCGCCAGGCAAATGTCAACAACAGGACACCTGACGCCTCAAAAATCATGGGCCAAATTAGCAAAAAAATAGAAGAGAGTAATACTATCGGAGCACTGAGACTTATAACCAGTGAGGATACCATCGCTCCTAAGGATGTCATTACAGCACAAGCCCTGAAGGACAAACATCCACCCAGGGCTCCCAGTACCAACATTGACCTTCCTGACATTGCAACAGGTGAAGAACATTTAACCTTACAGGACGCTGATGTGTATAAAGCTGCTATGTCATTTCCACAGGGCTCAGCAGGAGGTTTCACCGCTTTAAGGTCACAACACTTAAAACAAATGCTCAATCCAGGACTTGGTGAGGTTTCAGAGAGGTGGCTGTCTGAACTCACCAAATTTTCCAATGTGTGCCTGGCTGGCAGTGTCCCAGAGGCCATTAAACCCCTTTTCTTTGGTGCCTCACTGTGTGCCCTCCGGAAAAAAATATGGAGGAATCAGGCCCATTGCAGTTGGCAACACCCTTCGGCGCCTAGTCGCCAAGGCTGCAGTACGAATGGTGAGTCAAGATGCTGCCTCAATGATGAAACCAACTCAGCTCGGTTTTGGTGTTCAACAAGGCTGTGAAGCAGCTGCCCATGCAGCACGAGTATACATCAACAAAATGTCCAATGAAAAAGCCTTGATCAAATTGGACTTTGCCAAAGCTTTCAACTCAGTCAGAAGGGATGCTGCTCTCCAAGCAGTTTCTAGACACTTCCCTTCCCTCTATCCCTTCATAGAATCTTGTTATCGTGTGGCTTCTAAACTATTGTTTGGGGACCATGAAATTGACTCGTGTGAGTGTGTGCAACAGGGGGACCCTCTCGCCCCCTTTCTATTCTGTCTGGTCATCAAGGAAGTCACAGAAGAGCTCTCCAGCGTGCTCAATATATGGTTCTTTGACGATGGTACCCTAGCTGGCACTACAGAATCTCTCCTAGAGGACATCAGGAAAATTAAAGACACAGGAGAGAGCCTGGGCCTATCTTTAAACCCCACCAAATGTGAAATAGTTTCTACCAATCGACAGATGATCCAGAACATTAGTGCTGTTTTACCAGGGGCACGAGCCATTGATCCTGCCAACAGCACTCTCCTTGGTGCTCCTCTTGTACTCAATGCCATCAACCTGGTCCTAGAAAAAAAATCTCAGACCTCAGGACGATGGAAGGAAGGATGAAAGACATTGATACATATCATGCCTTCTACCTACTCACCAGGTGCCTGTCAATCCCAAAACTTACCTACTTCCTGAGATGCTCCCCAGCCTTCAGCAGTCCGAAACTCAAGGAATATGACTCTCTCCTTAAGACCACGATAGAGAGTGTGTTGAATCTTTCCCTCGAAGATGGACAGTGGTTGCAAGCCTCACTTCCAGTCAGGCTTGGGGGGCTGGGAGTTCGGAAATTCTCCCAGATTGCCCTACCAGCTTTCCTATCCTCTTCCATAGCATCAAATGAGTTAATAAAACAAATTCTTCCAGAGAACCTCAGTGATTCAGCAGGAATACAGGACCCTAGCTATGCCATTGCCATCACTGAATGGGAGACTCCTGCTACTCCAGCACCAAAACCTAGTGCAGAACTGGCCTACAAACAGTCAAGTTGTGATGGCTCCATCACTGAAAAGATGCTTGCCAACATGCTTAGGGCTGTAACATCACACAGAGAGACTGCCCGTCTCCTAGCTGTGAGTGCACATCACTCTGGGGACTTTCTCCAAACCGTTCCCATTTCGCCAATGGGAACACGCCTCGACCGTATGACCCTCCGTATTGCAGTGGTTCTGCGCCTTGCTGCCCCAATTCACACGGAATATACGAGTATTATAGAGGTATGGGTGTTTGTGGGAAACAATCAGGCTGTAGTATTAGGGTTGGAAACAGCAGATATTACCAGGATACCCCAGGAATATGTTTAAAAGATAAGATTCAAAATAAAGTTGTTTGTAAATGCAAAGCAATTGATCAACAAACAAAGAGAGATAGTAGAGGGCAACGTGTGACTAGCTCCCTTAAGGTTTACTATACAAATAGTAGGAGTCTAAGAAATAAGATAGATGAGCTAAGATTACTTGCAAGTGCAGGTAATATAGATATTATTGCTATAACAGAGACCTGGTTCAACCTGAAAGATAGAGAAATGCCTTCCGAGTGCAACATTCAGGGTTACAAACTATTCCACACTGATAGGGTCAACAGGAAGGGTGGTGGAGTGGCGATGTATGTCAGAGATAATTTAAATTGTTGTGTTAGACAAGATATAAGATTAGAAACATCGGACACAGAATCTGTTTGGCTAGAGTTTCTCGAGGGTCGTGAAAAATTAATTTTGGGTGTGATTTACAGGCCCCCAAACCTGGATAGGGAGTGCAGTAAGCTGCTATGGGACGAAATTCATAAGGCGTCTAGATATGAAAATGTTGTGTTAATGGGAGATTTTAACTTTAGACAAATTGATTGGAACAATGAGACAGGTAATCTTGAGTCTAGTGACTTTCTTGATACGGCTCAGGATTGTTTTTTAAAACAGCTTGTGACAGAACCAACTAGAGGTAGCAACTTGCTTGAATTGGTTCTTGCTAACAAAGAATCACTAATTAATATTATTGAGGTTAATGAAGAGCTTGGGGAAAGCGATCACAAATCACTTAGTTTTAATATATCATGGAATTACCCAGGTAACTGCAATCAAGTCTCTGTTCCAGACTTTCGTGTAGCCGACTTCATGGGGCTGAGAAATTACCTAGGTGGGCTAAATTAGGATGACCTGACTATGGGTCAGGTAGGTGGTTTTGGTTGCCAATATGACGTTTTCCAGAGCGTAGTTCTAGCTGCCCAGACAACTTTTGTTCCAAGTAGGGAAATTAGATCTAACAAAAATGATCCTAAATGGATGAACAATAGATTAAAACAACTCATTGGTCAAAATAGAGGCATATATAGGCGTATCAAAAGAGGGGATGGACAGATAAGAAATCAATATTTTCAATTAAAGAGAGAAATAAAAAAAGGAATAAGAAAAGCAAAAAGGGATTATGAGGCTAAGGTCGCAAGGGATTCGAAGACTAACCTAAAAGGGTTCTTTCAGGTATACAGAAGTAAGATTAGGGACAAGATAGGCCCACTTAAGAGTAACTCAGGACAGATCACGGACAGTGATAAGGATATGTGTGAAATTTTCAATACTTACTTCCTCTCAGTTTTTACTCAGGAAGATACTAGCGGAATTCCAGAAATAATAAATTATGTAGAACAGGAAGATAATAGACTATGCTCGATTGGGGTAACTAGTAACATGGTCTTCAGACAAATAGAGAAATTAAAACCTAACAAATCCCCAGGCCCTGATGAACTGTTTGCAAGAGTTTTAAAGGAATGTAAAGAGGAATTTAGCAAACCTTTGGCAAATCTTTTCAATATATCACTACAAACTGGCATAGTGCCAGACAAGTGGAAAAGGGCTAATGTAATACCTATTTACAAGGCAGGTGACAGGTCCTTAGCTTCGAACTATAGACCAATAAGCCTTACCTCCATAGTTGGTAAATTTATGGAGTCAATAATTGCCGAGGCAATTCGTAGCCATCTTGAAAAGCATAAATTGATTAATGAATCTCAACACGGTTTTACAAAGGGGCGTTCCTGTCTTACGAATTTACTAATTTTTTTCACTAAGGTGTTTGAGGAGGTAGATCATGGTAATGAATATGATATTGTGTATATGGACTTCAGTAAGACTTTCGATAAAGTTCCACATCAGAGGCTACTGAGGAAACTTAAGGCACACGGAATAGGAGGAGAAATTTTTTCCTGGGTAGAGGCATGGTTGACTAATAGGCAGCAGAGAGTTTGCATAAATGGAGAGAAATCAGAATGGGGGCACGTCTCAAGCGGTGTTCCACAGGGGTCAGTTTTGGGCCCCCTGTTGTTTACAATTTACATAAACGACATAGATGAGGGAATAAATAGCAACATAAGTAAATTTGCTGATGACACCAAAATAGGCCGTCCAATTCATTCAAATGAGAACATTAGAGCACTCCAGGATGATTTGAATAGACTGATGCAGTGGTCGGAGAAGTGGCAGATGCAGTTTAATGTAAACAAGTGCAAAGTTCTAAATGATGGGCAGGACAATAACCATGCCACATATAAACTGAATAATGTAGATCTTATTACTTGTGATTGCGAAAAAGATTTAGGAGTTCTGGTTAGTAGTAATCTGAAGCCAAGACAACAGTGCATAAGTGTTCGCAATAAAGCTAACAGATCCTTGGCTTCATATCAAGAAGTATAAATAATAGAAGTCCTCAGGTTGTTCTTCAACTCTATATATCTTTGGTTAGGCCTCATTTAGATTATGCTGCACAGTTTTGGTCACCGTATTACAGAATGGATATAAATACACTGGTAAACGTACAGAGGAGGATGAAAAAGTTTATCCCATGTATCAGAAATCTTCCTTATGAGGATAGACTGAGGGCCCTGAATCTGCACTCTCTAGAAAGGCGTAGAATTAGGGAGGATATGATTGAGGTGTATAAATGGAAAACAGGAATAAATAAAGGGGATGTAAATAGTGTGCTGAAAATATCCAGCCAAGACAGGACTCGCAGCAATGGTTTCAAGTTGGAAAAGTTCAGATTCAGGAAGGATATAGGAAAGCACTGGTTTGGTAATAGAGTTGTGGATGAGTGGAACAAACTCCCGGGTACCGTCATAGATGCTAAGACGTTGTGTAGTTTTAAAAATAGGTTAGATAAATACATAAGTGGGTGTGGGTGGGTGTGAGTTGGACCTGACTAGCTTGTACTACCAGGTCAGTTGCCGTACTAATTCCTTAAGTGGTAGTGACTTGACTACCTTTAGACGGTAGCTCCAGGTGGTCGGCTAGATAATTATATGAGTGGGTGCAGTTGGGTGTGAGTTGGTCCTGACTGGCTTGTGCTACTAGGTCAGATGCAGTGCTCCTTCCTTAAGTGAATGTAACATGACCTGGCTGGGTCGGGGCATTGGCTTAAGTCTGTTGGAGACTTGGACTTGCCTCGCATGGGCCAGTAGGCCTGCTGCAGTGTTCCTTCTTTCTTATGTTCTTATGTATTTGCGGTAATGCGCAAGCCGACCAATATGGTCTACATGGTCTAAACTGTTCCAAAACCAAGGGTTGGCATGCAAGACACAATGAAGTCAACGACATCATAAAGAGAACCCTTGCTACAGCTAGATGCCCAGCCGAGAGAGAGCCCCGATCACTAGCAGCCAACAATACCCACAACCCAGCAAACCGCCGCAACGGAATCACCATCTATCCTTGGAAGAATGGCAAGCTCTTAGCATGGGACTATACCTGTGTGTTGACACTGGCTGACACCTACATCCATCACAGTGTCGGGCGACAGGGAGGAGTACAAGATTGGCAAGTACAGGGTCATAAACCAACAGTATTAATTTGTACCAGTAGGATCGGAGACCTTGGGATCATGAGGAAAAAGTGCAACACGTTTCCTTAAAGAACTTGGTTCCAGACTCATCGAGACCACCAGGGACCCAAGGGCAGCCACTTTCATGTTCCAGCGCCTCAGCATGGCCATCGAGAGGGGAAATGCATGCTGCAAACTGGGCTCGCGTCCGGCTTCGGAGGAGATGGAGGAGATTCATAATCTTTGATACATTGTACCAATGTATTCATGTTCATGTTTATGTTTTCTGTCAATGTATTCTGTCTATTAATAAAACATTAAATATATATATATATATATATATATATATATATATATATATATATATATATATATGCACTGTGAAAGTTCTGGTTATTTTTTATTACTGATCATGTACTTCGAGCAGCCACACAAAATATCCAAATGAAAAATAGTATCCACTAAGCTATTCAAGACTCATGTAAGCCACAGTGAAATAACAATTTTGATTAAAAAGATATTGTTTTTCCCACCACCCATGTACAAACTCATCATCATGTTTCTCCATGCCACCCATGACCCCACTCAGCTTCTCCCCAATACCAATGATCTAACTCAACCTCCTGCCTTTCTCAACCACCTAGTACCCAACTAAGCCTCTCACTACTCTCCCTGCCTCTCCCCACTTACCTTTGGGTTCCGTCTTTGTCACTGTAGTGGACGCTGAAGAAGCCAGAGCGGTAGTTGTTGAGGAGGCAACGTAACTCATGGAGTAGGGAACCTATTGCCGCGCTGGAGCTCCCTGTCAGGTGTGCTGTGAAGAACTGACGTTTATGTCCACGCTGATATACTGCATCCTGGGAAGCCTTCGTTTTGTTTCTTCTTTATTCCTCCTCCTTCCTTCCTTTCCTTGTCTGCCATGGCTACCAGCTGTTTAGGTGAAATATTGTTATTTATAATAATAATAATAATAATAATAATAATAATAATAATAATAATAATAATAATAATAATAATAATAATAATAATAATAATAATAATAATTTTTTAAACACACCTTCCGTTTCCCACCATTTTGTAATGAAATTCATTTATTACCATTCATCTAATAGCTGGTTTGCCAAAGTACGCAGACACCCAATTCAAATGACATTCCAAACTGCATCATCTCATCTCGTCCTTCAGACAGCAGATGATATAATTCTCACCTAAAGGACTCAAGCTTGGATAATTAGTTTTCTTGAATCCCTTCATCTTACCTTGCACTCACTCCAACAGCACGTCATGACATAACCACTTGTCTCCACTCACTTCGAGCTAACAAGTTCATACAAGCCTAATGGATATTCAAGCTCCTTGCACGCAAAACTGTCTTAACCCCCTCCCTCTAACCCTTCCAAAGACAACCTCAGCCTTTCTTTGCTTCCATCTTAGACTTGTATATGATTTAGGTCATCCTTTCTTGCTCCAATCTCTCTAAATACCCACCACACCTCAACAACCCCTCGTCAGCTCTCTAAATTATACCTTTGGTAACCCACACTTTCCACTCTCTATGATCCGAATTCTTTGCATAATATTCACAACACACATCTCTCTAACACGACATTTCCAGCACCTCCATCTTCCTCCTGCTATAACATTCAAACCCATGTCTCACTTTATAACATTGTTAGTCCCACAATACTCTGGTACAATCCTCTTTTTGCCTCAATGAATAAAGTTCTTTGTCTGCACAAATACTCAAGGCACCAACCACTTTTTCTGCTCCTCTCTTATATAATTTACCTTATCTTTCATAGACCCATCTACCAATCATTTATTGCCTAGACTTTCTGTTACTCTCATTACCTTGTTGTTTCCTATGTTCACGTTTAATTTCTTTCTTTTACATACCTTCTTAAATACTTGCACCAACCTTCGTAACTTCTCGAGAGACTCTCATGAGAATTGTCATCGGCAAAGAGCAACTGTGACAGTTCCCAATTTAAATATGATTCATAATCTTTATTAACTTCCACATCTCTCCCAAACATCTTAGTATTCTTTTATTTTACAACACATGTTTTGGATTTACTTTTCCTGGAAAATAACCTCCCTTCTTTCGTACATACCTTAATATTCATTAAAAATAATAACTACTAGACGTATTTCGGTCTCTGTGCGATCCAACAAAGGTATCCCCGTATTCCATAACCATGGACCACAATACCTCAATGCACGCAACTGAATTGCACAGAGTGCGGCATAAGTTGGCTATGTAGTTTAATGTCATCATTTAAGATTTCAATGGAAACAGAAGAGACATTCACAAGTTATAATAAGGAAACTAATATCCAAATTTCTTCAATAAAAATGGTAAATTAGGATATTACTCAGCCCAAATCTAACCTAAACCTTTTAAACAGATAAAATCGACCGATATCCAAAATAAGTAAGTTTATGTACGCTTAGTACATATAAGCCCCTACTTAGACGAGATGGGTCCTACAGATGACAGCAAGGAAATGAGTGAGCTACTCAAGTCCAAATATGACTCGGTTTTTATCGAACCGCTAACCAGACTGAGAGTCGAAGACATAAATGATTTTTTTATGAGCGAGACACAGAATCTGGTAGACTCAAACCTATCTGATATTATCCAGACGCCAAATGACTTCGAAAAGGCGATAAATGACATGCCCATGCACTCTGCCCCAGGCCCAGACTCATGGAACTCCGTGTTCATCAAGAACTGCAAGAAACCCCTATCATGTGCTTTAACATCCTATGGAGAGGAAGCATGGACACAGGGTCGTCACACAGCTCTAAAAACAACACACATATCCCATCTCCACAAAGAAGGCAATAGCAAAGAACTACCGACCAATAGAGCTAACGTCCCATATCATAAAAATCTTTGAAAGTGTTCTAAGAAGCAAGATCACCACTCATCTAGATACCCATCAGTTACAACCCAGGGCAACATGGGTTTAGAGCGCGGTCGCTCCTGTCTGTCCCAACTACTGGACCACTATGACAAGCTCCTGGATGCTCTAAAAGACAAACAAAATGCAGATGTAGTCTACCTGGAGGGTATTCCGGGATCAAGGCTTCCGCGGCCCGGTCCACGACAGGCCTCCCAGGGATCAGGCCTGATCAACCAGGCTGTTACTGCTGGCCATAAGTAGTACTACGTACGAACCACAGCCCGGCTGATCCGGCACCGACTTTGATATCTGTCCAGCTCTTTGCAAAAGCCTTTGACAAGTGTGACCACGGTGTAATAGGCACAAATGCGTGATAAAGGAATAACAGGAAAAGCTGGTAGATGGATCTATAATTTCTAACAAATAGAACACAAAGAGTAATAGTAAACAGAGTAAAGTCTGGAGGCGGCTACTGTGGCTGTGTTCCACAAGGCACAGTACCTGCTCCCATCCTGTTCCTCATCCTCATATCACATGACAGAGATGTAAGCCACATTACCGTGTCTTCCTTTGCAGATGACACCTGAATTTGCTTGACAGTGTCCTCCATTGAAGACACTGCAAGACTCCAGGCGGACATCACCAAATCTTTAAATGGGCCGCAGAAAACAATATGAAGTTCAGTGATGAGAAATTTCAATTACTCCGATATGGAAAACGTGAGGAAATTAAAACTATATTGGAGTATAAAACAAATTCCAACCATATAATAGAGCGAAAAACTAATGTAAAAGACCTAGAAGGGATAATGTCAGAGGATCTCACGCTAAAAGACCACAACATTGAATCAATCGCATCTGCTAGAAAAATGACAGGATGGATAATGAGAACCTTCAAAACTAGGGATGCCAAGCCCATGACGACACTCTTCAGGTCGCTTGTTCTAT
>WNWK01005080.1:107500-127352 GCA_009830355.1 Cherax destructor | reverse complement strand
ATGCATTAATTTGTGAAGGTTCGATTATACCTGAAGTGAGAATGAGAGAGATCTGAGCATAACATAACTAACGTTAGGTTAGGTAAGATTAGTCAGGAAACAGGACAAGTGTTTTCTGACGCGGGTCTTAGTCACATGATGACCCGCCACTGGAGCTTTTGGACATCTGACAGAGGCTTTCCGATGGCTTACCAGTCCACCCCTTTAAAAATTAAGGTTATAATTAACCAGTCTATATTAAATCACCGAGGGTACGATGCAATAGAGAGATATTATCCCGCCAGGTTAGATAATGATAGGTTGTTTACCAGGGATGGAACAAGAATGAGGGGATAAGTAGGAAATTATACACTCTAATATAAGCCACATTGATGTCACAAAACATTTCATCAAAATTAAATTGGTAAAAAATGGCATGAACTGAACAAAAACGTAATGGAAGTTTTCTTTAAAATCGGGGAATTAAAAAAAATTAAATAAACTTATATTTAAGAGGCAGGGACGAGAGTACACACACACACACACACACACACACACACACACACACACACACACACACAGATAAACCAGGGAAATGCAATGAAGCATTAGCGAGAGAGTAGGAGGGGAGACAGAGAGAGAGAGAGAGAGAGAGAGAGAGAGAGAGAGAGAGAGAGAGAGAGAGAGAGAGAGAGGCAAGCTCGGGATTAGAGAGCTAGTTCAATATTTACTATTTCTGAGAGCAATTTGATTTCAGAGTGGAAGCCATTAAAATGCCTCGGTCCTCATATCAATTTCAGAGTGGCAGCATTTCAGTAGCTGGTCTTATTTTTAATGTTGATGGGATAGTTTACGTCATCTTAATATTCGTCGTTGCAGTCGTCGCTCTTATTGTCAAGTTGTCGTCGATTTCGTCACTGTTACACATAGATGGAGGGAGATAAGATAGATGGTGGCTGCTGTTGTGTCAGATAGTTGCAAGATGCAGCAGAAAAAGAAGGGGGAAAATAACAAGACACAAAATGTACTCACAGTTGTATAATGCAGACCAAAACAGAAAGAGCAAAAGTCTCTCAATAAGCCATAAAATTTACACAGCGGAATATATATGAATATAACTACATTAGCCTTTCGTTAGCTTACAAATGCATTATATAAAGAATAATGTATATATAATAAATGTAATGTGTGTGTGTGTGTGTGTCTGTGTGTGTGTACTCACCTATTTGTGGTTGCAGGGGTCGATTCATAGCTCCTGGCCCCGCCTTCTCACTGATCGCTACTAAGATTCTCTCTCTGCTCCATGAGCTTTATCAAACCTCGTCTTAAAACTATGTATGGTTCCTGCCTCCACTACGTCACTTGCCAGACTATTCCACTTCCTGACAACTCTGACTTACCCGAGTCTTCAACTTCCAATTGTAACCCCTTGTTTCTGTGTCCCATCTCTGGAACATCCTGTCTCTGTCCACCTTGTCAGTTCCTCGCAGTATTTTATATGTGTGTATGTATGTGTGTGTGTGTACTCACCTAGTTGTACTCACCTAGTTGTGGTTGCAGGGGTGGTCGAGTCACAGCTCCTGGCCCCGCCTCTTCACTGGCCGCTACTCGGTCACTCAACCCGCTCCATGAGCTTTATCATACCTCTCCTTAAAACTATATATGGATCCTGCCTCCACTACATCACTTCCCAGACTATTCCACTTCCTGACAACTCTGTGTGTGTGTGTACTCACCTAGTTGTACTCACCTAGTTGTACTCACCTAGTTGTACTCACCTAGTTGTACTCACCTAGTTGTGGTTGCAGGGGTCGAGTCATAGCTCCTGGCCCCGCCTCTTCACTGGCCGCTATTATGTCACTCTCCCTGCGCCATGAGCTTTATCATACCTCTTCTTAACGCTATGTATGGAACTTGCCTCCACTACATCGTGTGTGTATGTGTGTGCGCAATAATCGCGAACAAGGGGAGTTAAATGATAGCTCTAGGCCTTTCGTGCTTACTAATTAAATGCACGAGCTGAGAGCTGATTAAAGGTTGATATGCGAGGCTCGGGAGCTTGAGCTCAGTAAGTGAGTAAAAACAGATGTGTATACACACCCTTCGTCCACGAACAATAATGTGTACTTACTAATCCCTCTCCACCGTCTCTTCCCTCTTTACCCTCTCTTTCTCTCCCCACAACCTCTTTCTTGCTTTCCCCACCCTCTCTTTCCCTCCCCACCACCTCTTTCTTGCTTTCCCCTCCCTTTCTTTCCCTCCCCACCACCACTTTCTTGCTTCCTCCATCCTCTCTTCCCTCCCTCCCTAACATAACCCCTGCTCCCTGGCCGCCCAACAATGGCCTGTTAATTAGGAAGATAGCAAATATGTTATTTGTCACTGGTACCCTGGTTGTTAGGACAGTGTAACCAGCCAGCACGCCAGCCAGCCAGTCAGCAAGTCAGCCAGCCAGTCAGCAAGTCAGCCAGCCAGTCAGTCAGCCAGTCAGCAAGTCAGCCAGCCAGTCAGTCCAGCCAGCCAGCCAGCCAGCCAGTCAGCAAGTCAGCCAGCCAGTCAGTCAGCCAGCCAGCCAGCCAGCCAGCCAGCCAGCCAGCCAGCCAGCCAGCACGCCAGCCAGCCAGCCAGCCAGCCAGCTAATCACCAGCCAGCCAGACAAACTGTTCACCATTGCTACAGTATTGAGCGTGGTGTCTGACAGCAGCACCAGACAAGCGCTTCCACTACCACACATCAACTCCAACATATTTCCTTAGCCACACACGTCAAATATAATCAGCAGTCCACGCCATGCTGACATGAATGAAATGCCATTTAAAATGTGGTCAAAGAAACACTCGAAGTACCAATCGTCACATTTTGAAGAGTGATTCTCGAGTATCCAGCTGCAGCATGGAACCCTCATCCAGAAAAATATAGAAAGTTACTAGAGAAAATATAGAGATTCATCAGCAAGCGTTTTCTCGAAATGAGAAAGAAATATCATGAAGATTGATTGAACGTTTTCTCACTTTTCTGGAAGAGCGAGAAATAAGAGGAGACATGATTACAACATATAAATTACTCCAAAAAAGGCAAGTTAGCCACCATCTACACAATTGTGGAGACGTAGACTAAATCTGAGGGCAGAGTAGAGGCTATTAACATTAATAAATTTTTAAACAGAATATAAAAATTTGATAATTGGTATTTAAATTGACGAAAAAACTTGAATATAGGAACTACGACGAAAATGTTTTATTTTTTCGCTGTGGTCAAGTACGTCAAGGGAGAGATCGATCACATGATCGTAAACTCAGTGGGTCACTGGGAAAGTTTGGCTGAGTAGCGTGTCTCGCGATTACTAAACGGAAGTTCGAGCCCTTACCACTTCTTGCCCTGAATGACCCACACTGACTTAGAGCTTCGTATAAATAAAACAATCAGGGAGAGGGTCGCCACATGATTCCCCGTGGCCTGGTGGCTAAAACTCTCGATTCACACGGTGTGTGTCCGGGTTCGATTTCCGGCGAGGGTAGAAACATTGGGCGTGTTTCCTTACACCGGTTGTCTATGTTCCCCATCAGTAAAATGGGTACCTGGGTGTTAGTCGACTGGTGTGGGTCGCATCCTGGGAAAAATTGACCTAATCTCCCCGAAATGCTCTGCATAACAAACGGCTTTCTATACAGTAGTATGTCATTGATGTCAGCTATTTCTGTATACCTTGTACATGTAGTAAATAAAGATATTATTATTATTATTATTATTATTATTATTATTATTATTATTATTATTATTATTATTATTATTATTATTATTATTATTATTATTATTATGTCTAAGGCACCAAGACACCAAGAATTTGCCCAGTTTTCCTGAACCCCAAAATATCCCATCACCTAAAAATACGAAACAGATCGATTACAACCGAAATAAAGTTAAGAGCAGAGTCCAAGAGCTGGAGCGCCAACCTTAATAAATTACAGGCAAGTTCCAAAGCAACCACACTGGGATGTACTGCCGTCATATCATAATAAATGTGAAACGGAAGCTGGTTAAATGTTTTGCACTCTGGCAAATTCGTTACTAAATTCTTTCTGTCTCATGAACATGAAAGATAGCAGATAACTCTTGCAAACTTACACAGACATTCAGAAACACTTATCAATTTTTTCCGTTTTTCTCGTTATAATTCTTATTCTTGAAATATTTCCTTTCAAGTATATAAGACGTGGTGACAGGTCAGGCCTCAGTGTGGATTATTAAGAGATAAGAGGTAATATCTGCAAGTAAACAGAGAAGGACATTAAGGGCACAAATAAGTGACAGAATGTCAAAAAGATCTTTATTGTGATGGTAACTAAGAAGGGGAGAGATCTGGATGAAGAAGTAGAGGAAGTGTAGTCAATACACAGTTTTAAGAGAAGGCACGGTAGGGTCCAGCAGGCCAGGAATATAACGTGACTGAGAGTAGTTAAGAGAAGCTGGAACCTGATCCCCAGTAGTTACAGCTAGGTGAGCACATCAACACATCACCACTACATCACACACCACCACCACACATCACCACCACCACTTATTATTATAGTTACCATACGCATCACCACTACATCACACACCACCACCATACCACATACCATACCCCACCACCACACATTACCGCACATCACCACATCACACAACGCCACTACCACATCCCATACCACACACCACCACAGCCACCACGACACATCACACCACATCTTCATCACACATCACAACAGACAACATTAATGTATGTATTATGCAACGTTAAAACAGCGTATATATTTACATATATGTTTATGTATTTGTTTATGCATGTATGAATTATGTATACAGGTTTTTTCAACAAATTCCCAGCATGAGCGTGAACCATA
The DNA here is from genome assembly GCA_009830355.1 of Cherax destructor. Lineage (NCBI taxonomy): Eukaryota > Metazoa > Arthropoda > Malacostraca > Decapoda > Parastacidae > Cherax > Cherax destructor. Next base: position 122,493 of record WNWK01005080.1, on the reverse strand, counting down.
ATTTTATTTATTTTCTCAAGAAAATAAGAAAAATGATGATCCAAACTTTTATTTTCACGAATTTCCTGAAAATGAGATGAAAGCTTGGATCACCATCTTTTATATTGTTCCTGGTATCCAATGTAAATATATATATATATATATATATATATATATATATATATATATATATATATATATATATATATATATATATATATATATATATATATATATATATATATATATGCAAGACAACCACTATGAAAAAATAAAAGAATTCCAAGCGCTTTCGTGACTACTCACATTATCAAGGAACTATAAAAGGAAACATGACAAGAAGGCTTATAAAGGGCAGTAATATATATATATATATATATATATATATATATATATATATATATATATATATATATATAGTGAGGAGTGACCCATGACAGGGTCAACAAGCTAGAGAGAAAAAAAGAAAAAAAAATGCGTCCTTGTTACCATGAGAATCAGTTCGTGAGTTAGTGAGCTGGCTCTTGGCATCAAGGTACTATCCCTGAGGTCAGTTCGTGAGTTAGTGAGCTGGCTCTTGGCATCAAGGTACTATCCCTGAGGTCAGTTCGTGAGTTAGTGAGCTGGCTCTTGGCATCAAGGTACTATCCCTGAGGTCAGTTCGTGAGTTAGTGAGCTGGCTCTTGGCATCAAGGTACTATCCCTGAGGTCAGTTCGTGAGTTAGTGAGCTGGCTCTTGGCATCAAGGTACTATCCCTGAGGTCAGTTCGTGAGTTAGTGAGCTGGCTCTTGGCATCAAGGTACTATCCCTGAGGTCAGTTCGTGAGTTAGTGAGCTGGCTCTTGGCATCAAGGTACTATCCCTGAGGTCAGTTCGTGAGTTAGTGAGCTGGCTCTTGGCATCAAGGTACTATCCCTGAGGTCAGTTCGTGAGTTAGTGAGCTGGCTCTTGGCATCAAGGTACTATCCTTGAGGTCAGTTCGTGAGTTAGTGAGCTGGCTCTTGGCACCAAGGTACTATCCCTGAGGTCAGTTCGTGAGTTAGTGAGCTGGCTCTTGGCATCAAGGTACTATCCTTGAGGTCAGTTCGTGAGTTAGTGAGCTGGCTCTTGGCACCAAGGTACTATCCTTGAGGTCAGTTCGTGAGTTAGTGAGCTGGCTCTTGGTACCAAGGTACTATCCCTGAAGACTGATGATCTTTAAGGAATTTTGTCAGTCAGCTTAGTGGAGTTGTTACATTTAACATCTCTAATAACCTTATAACGTTATCCGAATATTTTTAAATAGAATTTATGCGAAAATCTCAGTTATATATGTTGAATAATTCACTGAAAGAGCTTATATTATAAAAATTACATCTTATATGCTCTTTGCCAAAATTTACCTCATTAAAATTAAAAATAAAAATGCTAAAAATAATTCCCAGCTCAACAGCAAATTGTATACACTAATTTTTTTTTTAATTTGGCTATATCTATATGCAAATCTCAGCGGAACCTTATCTCAGTCATGTTTTATGACAGTAATGCTATCAATTTGCAACATTGATTTTTTGTCGTACTCGTAGCTTTTCAATGAATATGTAATAACCAGGCAGTGATTCATGCATAATCCTGAGGCGCCAAAAATTGAGGCGATAATAAAAGTGAGAATTTTTTTCTCGAATACATGACGCTTTAATAAACATATGATTAATTAATATATTCATGACAATATTAAATATGTATGATATAAATTAATAATATATTATATTATAATATATATATATATATATATATATATATATATATATATATATATATATATATATATATATATATATATATATATATATATATATATATATATATATATATATATATATATTATATACAGTGGACCCCGAGTTTCGTAAAAACTTCACTCCTGAAGTCTGCTCAAGTGCCATTACCGAACGAATTTACTCCCTTAAGGAAAAATTTCACGTAGGTTAGTCTATTTCAGACCCCCAAAAATACACTTCCACAAGAACTTACAAAATTATACTTACATAATTGCACGATTTCCGGGGTATTCGTTAACCGAGGGTCCACTGTATATACACACACACTGGTGGATGAGATTTTCGCAGTGTAATCTGTGATAAACACATAAACACATAGCAATATGTACTTGGAATGTATCCCTCAAACCTCATATACTATACGCCATTTTTGTACCAGCAATGTGTCTTTTTAAATATTGTGTACCATGTTATGTAATAAAATATACCTATTGGTAATAAAAATGAAGGGATGGAGTGGTAGGGGAAGTGGAGTATTCAGATGGCTTCAGGAAGAAATCCAAAAAAAATTCCTCGAAGCCTATTTATCCACGTCTCTGAGGCTATGGGTCCCACAATTTACTCCAGAGGATCCCATCATATATAGCCCGCCTCATGGTGAACGAAAATTCACGACGCTCTAACCCATGGGACCACCCAATCCTACAAAGATCACGCAACCAGCAGAGCTAGGTGTTTTACGGTGGTACGAGGACATGATGGTGTTGTTGCCTCAGAGCTAATTTCATTCTACTCTCCGTTGGGTGTACTAGCCTCCACGAGGAGAATATATATTATTGTAACCACGAACGAGTGGTTATATATATATATATATATATATATATATATATATATATATATATATATATATATATATATATATATATATATACACGAGGTAAACACACACACACATGCACACACACATTTCAGCTGATGCGAAGGAAAGTTATTTAGATTCAGTTTAATCAGCTTATTTTTTCCTATCTCCTCTAAGCTTATTTGTTTTATGCACTTATTGATGGAACTTCTTTAAGCGCATGTGATTTCACTTAAGTAATTTACACTTTTTTTTCCAAATTTTATTAGTTTTTTTTTTAATATTTTTTTTTTTGCAGTTGCTGTTGTTGTTATTCTGTTATTTCTGTAGTTGCTGCTTCTACAGTTGTTGAATTAGAAACTCAGGTACTTATTTAGTGCTAGATGAACAACTCAGGTACTTATTTAGTGCTAGGTGAACAACTTAGGTACTTATTTAGTGCTAGGTGAACAACTCAGGTACTTATTTAGTGCTAGGTGAACAACTCAGGTACTTATTTAGTGCTAGGTGAACAACTCAGGTACTTATTTAGTGCTAGGTGAACAACTCAGGTACTTATTTAGTGCTAGGTGAACAACTCAGGTACTTATTTAGTGCTAGGTGAACAACTCAGGTACTTTTTTAGTGCTAGGTGAATAGGAGCAACAGTTGTACAGAGAATCTCACAAAGACCTAATCCAGGAAAATATTATTATATTATAATTACCCCACGAGGGTAATACAGGCTAACCCAGACAAGAAATCGAGCCTGGGTCCTTGTGGTTATGAGCCGAGTCCACTACAACTTAAATGCCAGTAGCGCCCAAGAACCATCAATCGAAAATGCTGATCACTAGAGAAGTAACAACTGAGAAGAATAGATCTGAAACTCTCCAGGGTCAAATTAAGTAAGGTCAGTTGCTAGCTTTCAGGGGTCAGATCAACGTAAATTTATACCATATCGAGGTACTGGAAATTAATGGTCTTTTGCAAAACAACCACAGGGGAAGCTTGGATGATAGCTCAAGGTCCTTCTAAAGGCCTAGAGCTATCCCTTAACTTTCCCCTCTGGTTGTTTCGTTCTTGTTATTGCTTGTTTGCGAATATTGCATGCATGTGCAACACTTGGGTATCTTTAATGAGGAAACGTTTCGCCACACAGTGGCTTCATCAGTCCATACAAAGGAGAATGGTGAAGAACAGGAGGAGTTTGAGGTAATCAGTCCCTCAGCCTTGAGTCGATGTGATCAGTCCATCAATCTTGATGGACTGATTACCTCACCTGTGTATTCAATACAGATTTTCTATATATATATATTGTAGTCGTAGGAGACACAAAGAGGGTAAGAGAGAGAGAGAGAGAGAGAGAGAGAGAGAGAGAGAAACAAAGGGAAAGGAGTGTGAGGAGAGGAGGAAGGGAGGGTAAAACAGAGAGGAGGGAAGTCTTTATCAAAATTATTCCTGAAAGTTCTTTGTTTTGTGGGTCAGATTAGAATTATAAATTGAGAGTACGTTCCCTGATCAAAAATATTATCAATATTATTATTATTATTATTTTTATTATTATCAGTAGTAGTAGTAGTAGTAGTAGTAGTAGTAGTAGTAGAAGCATTATTATTAGTAGTAGTAGTAGTATTGAAGATAGTCAACACTTCAGGGTTAACAACTGCACTTAGAGGATACAAAAGGCTAATGTTATGACTGGCTTAACAACTTCTACTAACTAATTCATGTCATGTTCGTCACCGCAATAAAATGCGAAGCTTGAAAACTGATTCTAATTAAACTGGTAAATGGCTGTTAAACCTATTTAAAGTTCTCTGGAAGTAATTAGTTGTTTGGATGGCTGTGTGGAACACTGCTATGGTAGGTTGGGTTATTTAACAGGCTGTTTGGTTGTTAAGGGAATTTTACAAGAATTATACTGGATTTTCTCTTGATTTGTGTTTTATTCTACTTGTTGTTTCTTTGTTTTGTGTTGTTTGGTAATGGTACTGGTGTAGTTGGTGTTAATGTTGTTGTTGGAGTTATTGTTGGAGTTGTCGTTACTGGTGCTATTGTTGGTATTGTTGATGTTATTGATGTTATTGCTGGTGCTGTTTGTGCCATTGTGGTTGGTGGTATTGTTTTTGTTGTTGTTGGTTTTGGTAACAGTGTTGTTGCTGGTGGTGATGTCTTTGGTATTTTTCCCATAATATCTACTAAAATCTTCTTTAATATCATTCAAAATCTCCCTTAATATCTAACTTCAATTTCACTTAAAATACCCCATAATATCAGTAAATATCGCTCAAAAACTCTCAGAATCGCTCAGATATTCCTTGATGCCCTTCAGATTTTCTCTTTCAATATTGCAAACAATCTTTCTCAACATTCCTCAAAGTCTCTCTCATCAGTACTGCTCCCGAACTTCGTTCGAAATCTTCAGCAATGTCGTTCGATATCTTGAAACAATGGCTTCGAAACTTAATTCATTTCCATTCGTATGTAGGTGTTCAGAGGTGATGCGTCATTACTCCATAGCATCTCCTGGATTATTCGTGCAACAAAGGATTTATGGGCTCTATAAATCCGGGTGTAGTGTAGCAGGTGGGGGTTTAACGTGTAGTGGGGAAGCGTTTATACTTGCCCATATTGAGCATGTCAGGATGGTGGGAGAGAGAGAGAGAGAGAGAGAGAGAGAGAGAGAGAGAGAGAGAGAGAGAGAGAGAGAGAGAGAGAGAGAGAGAGAGAGAGAGAGAGAGAGAGAGAGAGAGAGAGAGAGAGAGAGAGAGAGAGAGGGAGAGAGAGAGAGAAGAGGGAGAGGGAGGAGAGAGAGAGAGAGAGAGAGAGAGAGAGAGAGAGTGAGAGAAGAGAGAGAGAGAGAGAGAGAGAGAGAGAGAGAAATGTAGATAATGTAAGAGAGAGAGGAAAGAAGGATACGGAAGAGTGTATAGGAAAAGGAAGAAGGCGAGAGATAAAGAGAAAGGAAGAATAAGGATGTTGAGGAAAAGAAGTGGAGTAAGAGGAAAGAAGTAGGGAGAAATGTAATAATGTAAGAGAGATAATTGGATAAATGAAGGTTATGGCACGGAAGAGTTATAAGGACATAAGTGAAGTAATTGGCTAGGTGAGAGATCCATAAGAGAGTGAAGAAAGTGGCGGAGTGGGTGATAAAGATGAGTAGGAAGAGGACCAGGAGAAGGGGAGGAGGAAAAGGAAGAGAAGAATGAGGAGGAGCAGTAGCAGTACCAACAGTAGAAGCAGGAGCAGTAAGAGGAGGAGAAGGAGGAGCAGCAGCAACAACAACAACAGTAGGAGGAGGAGAAGCAGGATAAACAGTAAGAGGAGGAGGAGCAGCAGCAGGAGCAGTAGAAAAATGAGGAGGAGAGGAGCAGGAGCAGGAAGAGCAGGAGCAGGACAGGAATTAAAGTGACCTGGCTGTCGATGAGTGTGTTGGAGTGGAAAAGAGTGGAATAGAACAGGGTAGAGTGGCATAGAACAGGGTAGAGTGGCATAGAACAGGGTAGAGTGGAATAGAACAGGGTAGAGTGGCATAGAACAGGGTAGAGTGGAATAGAACAGGGTAGAGTGGCATAGAACAGGGTAGAGTGGCATAGAACAGGGTAGAGTGGCATACAACAGGGTAGAGTGGGAGAGAATAGAGTGACATTAATATTAATTTATAACACCTAGAAACACATTTTTCATTAAATATATTACAAGAGAATAACAGTGAACTGAGGTGTTGTAGCTCTGACCTTTACTCTGGTTGAACCTTTAAGTATAAAAAAATAAAATAAAAATAAAACAAAGGTTTTAATACCCAGGAGCCGAGACTCGACCCCGAAAATATCGACAAGGTAACTTCACAAACACAGAAGTTAATGTATAATGCATATATAGTTTTATATACTCATGTCGTCCTTTTTCTTTTGCATGTCTACTTCTCAGAAGATATTTTATCGTCTGAACAGATCCTCATGTAAGATCCAGAAGCTTGAGTTGAATACTCTTATTTATGATATGGTTCCCTAGTGGTGTACTCACCTAGTTGTGGTTGCAGGGGTCGAGTCACAGCTCCTGGCCCCGCCTCTTCACTGGTGTGTGTGTGTGTGTGTGTGTGTACCTACCTGGAGTCTACCTGGAGGGTATTCCGGGGATCAACGCCCCCGTGGCCCTGTCCATGACCAGGCCACCCGGTGGATCAGGGCCTGATCAACCAGGCTGTTACTTCTGGCCGCACGTAGTCCAACGTACGAACCACAGCCCGGGTGATCCGGCACCGACTATAGGTATCTGTTCAGCTCCCTCTTGAAGACAACCTGGAGTTACATTTGAATTCATTCATGTATTTGATTTCAACACCAAACTCCACAACCTCACTCTGAAATGTTGCATTCATATATCTGGTCAACTTTATGGGTTCTTTTCATTTGCTGATCTTTCTCCTTTGTACCTCTCTCTCACTCTCTCTCTCTCTCTCCTTTATACCTCTATCTTTCTCCCCTCTGTATCTTCCTCACTCTTCTGTAATTCTCTCTCCCCTCTGTACCTTTCTCTCTCCTCTACCTTCCTCTCTCCTCTGTAACTCTCTCTCCCCTCTGTACCTTTCTCTCTCCTCTGTAACTCGCTCTCTCTCTCCCCCTCTGTACTTTCCTCTCTTCTCTGTAATTCACTCTCTCCATAGTCACTCTTCTCTCACTTTCTCCTCATTCTATCTGTTTTACTCTCATAATTCTCAGTCACATCCTCCCCAAACTCACAACACTCCTCGCATGGGCTTTCTTACATAGGTAATTACTACCCACCATCCTACACTTTATCCAAACTCACAACACCCTTCTCACATTCTCCCCTCACACAAAACACCCATCCCACATGCTCCCCTAACACCCAACTTCCCTCCTACGCCTCTAAACTCACACCACCCCTCTCACCTGCTCCCCTCACACACAATACCCCACTCACATACTCCTCCCACTCCCTCTCCCAGCTCTTGACAATAACCAATACCCTTGGACACCCTCCGGCAGGCCAAGGTTTGTTTATGCTGCCACTGAGGACGGGAACACGCTTCTGGCTCATGTTGGTCCTTGCCGGATATCCTCAATCACGGACCAGATAAGACCAAAGGACCACAATACTCAATGGGGCAAGCCATGGTAATTTTTTGCTGTTGGACGTGTACTTGAATGCAGAATACGTGCATGTGTGTGCAATCACCGATTTGTTGTGCGTGTGTGTGCTCACGTAATTGTGGTTGCAGGGGTCGAGTCTTAGCTCCTGGCCCCGCCTCTTCACTTGTCGCTACTAGATCACCTTCTCTCCCTGCGTGTGTGTGTGTTATCACTGATTTATATTCACCGATTTGCATATGAGGAGTAAGTAGGGGGTATGGAGGACTCAGATTTTCATCACTGGCTCCTGAGTTTGGTGGGTTGGAATTAACTGGATTCTGGCCTCCATACGGTCTATTCATCCAATCATTAAACTGATTATAAACTGGTCTCCACCACCTCCTCTTCTAACTCATTCCATTTGTTGCTACTCTAAGAATATAATAAATGAACTTCCTAACGTGACTATGATTAGATATCTTCTGCACGTGTGCAACACCTGGGATGACTCTCCCATCAAGGCCAATGATGCTCTGTCTGCAGGATCATGAAGCAGTGTGCTAGCAGTTAACGGTATGTTAATGAACAGTGAACAGTAACACAGTATTAAGACTAGGAAGATCACAGTAAATTATGAAAAGAGTAAACCAACCTTCCAATACATTTGGCTATTGTACAAATGAACCCCACACAGAGACAAATCAAAATAATAATAATAATAATAATAATAATAATAATAATAATAATAATAATAATAATAATAATAATAATAATAATAATAATAATAATAATAATAATAATAATAATAATAATAATAATAATAATAATATTATTATTATTATTATTATTATTATTATTATTATTATTAATGTTATTATTATTATTGTAGTTACTATAGCATTTGTTGGGTTAACTATTACAATTCTGCTGCGGACACAAGGTATCGCTTTCCACGCCTGATCGTGTGTGTGTGTGAGAGACAAATTGCCCCTCGTGCTGAACATGCAGAGTGAGGGAGAGCTGGTGAGGCCCTCAGTGAGGGGAAAGCTGGTGAGGAAGCGCTGGGTGAGGAAGGGCAAGTGATGGGCCTCGGTTAGGGAAGGTAGGTAATGGACTCGTACGCGTTTGGTAGCCTTGAAGTTCATCCCCAAACTTATGCAATATTTTCGACAGGGAAAAAGTAACTTATGTGAGTGTGTGTGTGTGTGTGTGTGTGTGTGTGTGTGTGTGTGTGTGTGTGTGTGTGTTTATAATTACTGGAAGAGAACTAAGGTCTTGGTGTCCTGTTTATTCTTGATATTATTTTAGTTTTACGCACTTACCGTTTTCCATCAAGGAATGTTAATTTAAAGAAATAAACTTGTTTATCATTATTTGTTACCTCACACTTTTTCCAAAGTGTCACAGAAAATCGTGATTCAACTGTAACTCACCTTACAATACAATTCTTACCCCATTTACAAATTACAGGCATTGTACTTAAGCCAGATTCCAGCAAGTCGTTTTTCTTGAATTCTTTCATAGATATTTCCTTGCTCACACTCCAACAGCACATCAAATCCCCCCAAAATTACTTGTCTCCACTTCATTTCAACACATTCACACATACCTGCTGAGTCTCAAGCAACTACCACTCAATCTCTCTCTCTTTCATCCTCTTCCCAACACTCTCTGGGTCGTTCCCTACAGCTCCTTCCATCCACCCCATATTTATATACGCTTTGAATCATCGTATTGTGTTCCAATCTTTCTAAATGACCATACCATTTCAACAGCCCCTCCTCCGCTCTGTGAATTATATCTCTCAACCCACCACAATGTCTTCTAATTCCTTGCTGGTAATATATTTGTAAGGAGAAACGTGCAAGACTATTCTGTCTCTTGACTTAGTGATAACCCACTTCCTGGAGCTTTTGTTCATATAATAATAATAATCATCATCATAATAATAATAATAATAATAATAATAATAATAATAATAATAATAATAATAATAATAATAATAATAATAATAATAATAATAATAATAATAATAATAATGTATTTCTACAAGTACCTTCCGCTAGCTAAAGTCCCTCAGTAAGACCATCACATTACAAGATGTGATGGTAGAGTTTCGACCCCTTATTCAAAACTAAGAAAAATCACACAAATAACCCTCACTTAGGAGACTAAAATTTATGACGACGTGTCGGTCCGGTTTGTATTAGTAAATGGTCCGAGTCAGACCGAAACGTCGTCGTAAATTTCAGTCTCCTAAGTGCGGGTTATCTGTATGTCGTTCCAGTCGCGGAAGGATACTAATTTCTTCACCAATTATTTCAAGAAAATCTTAGGTGATAGAGACTACACAAACTCTGAGTCGTAATCAGCGCATCAAAATTAGCTTAATTCAACCAATTTGGCTTCTGAACTGAATAAACATTTGCATTTTGTTGCCTATTGTCATTTTATTCATGAAAATATTTGAAGGCAAAGTTTTAGCCTCAGTGACTTGTTTAATGATTCACATATGTGTTAGCATATCTTAACACACTGCTCTCTCTCTCTCTCTCTTTCTCTCTCTCTCTCTCTCTCTCTCTCTCTCTCTCTCTCTCTCTCTCTCTCTCTCTCTCTCTCTCTCTCTCTCTCTCTCTCTCTCTCTCTCTCTCTCTCTCTCTCTCTCTCTCTCTCTCTCTCTCATTGCTTCTCGTTCCTCGTTATTTCTTCCCAGCTCTGGTTTTCGTATTCTTTCTATTCTTTCTTTTCCATCCTTTACCCTTTGTGTCCTTCCTCTCCCTCTCATTCTTTTAATTGCATCATCTCCCTTTCTTCACATTCGTAACATAAATGTGAATATGAGATCTAAGCATGAATTTGTGGAGGAAGGAGAGCAAATACGAGGATGGTGGGAAGGAGAGAAGAAACCAGATAAAGAAGAGGCTGGAAGATAAGGATTATGGAGGTGGGAGGGACAAGGAAAGAAGGGAAATGGACAGTAAGAAAATGGAATTAGAATGGAAGAGAACGGAAAGACGGAGGAGGTAGGAAGAAGGAAGGAGGATGCGGAAGATAGGAGAGACAAGAGAGGTCACGACAGGCCACCAAATAATCACTTTTTTTCTTCAAGATGAAAAAAATATACAATTAATTTTTTTTTTTCAGAGACGTGGGTGTAATGTGGCCGAGGCGAAGTGAACTCTGACAAGGTCAGTGTTGTCTTATGGTTCCCAGATTAATTTTAACCTAGACTTATTTCTCCATGTTTAATACAATGGCAGTGTTGATATGACTGGTAACACGTCAAAGTCTGGTGATGGTTTTGACAGAATAACGTGGCACTGTTTTACAGACGAAGAAATGACACTGTTTTACAGACGAAGAAATGACACTGTTTTACAGACGAAGAAATGACACTGTTTTACAGACGAAGAAATGACACTGTTTTACAGACGAAGAAATGACACTATTACAGGTATGACCGGTGACATGTCAGTGGTTTGAGATGTTTAGCAAAGTGTTTGGACACTATAATATTCACTGTCTTGACACAATAACATTCACTGTTTTACGCAACAATATCCACTGCTTTGACACAAGAATGTTTGTTGTTTTGACAAAATGTTTATTATAAAACACCGATATTTACTATTTTGACTTACTAATATTTACAATTTTGACACAATAGCATCCCGCTATTTTGGTAAAATATGTTCTACGATTTTGACAAAATAATGTTCACTATTTTAGCTCTATACTGTCCTTTTTTTCAGCACAATAAAGAAACGCCGTTTTGACATGGTCAGTAATGGTACAGTGAGACCCACACATATAGAATAAAGCAGTCTGCTGAAGAGGACCTCAATGTTAGGCTTGTTTATAGTACTAATCTTGCATTTAGTTTTCTTGTTCCCCACGCTCGAGTGTTTGTGATACTGAGAGACTGGTCTTAGTCTTGGCTTGGGAAGCAAGGTACTCCTTATCATGTTTGTGGTCCTAGAGTACTATTGGCGTACTCAAACCACGAGTACCATGCTACTTTTCAGCATTGTTGAAGCTAGTGGGGTGAAATTGTGTGTATGCAGGAGGGCCCCGCTTATACAGCAGGTTAGGTTCTGGGCTATTGCTCTAAAGTGAAACATAGCCTTTTAGCACTTTCAAAAGCTTATAAAAACCTGATAACATATTCACAGTACAGTACACACATTACTTTCCTTAAAATATTTTCGTGCTTATCTTATAGTGAGTAGTGAATATATTTATTGTAGGAAGTCTGAATAAATGGAAAATGGGTATAAATGAAAACCACGGTATTAGCGAAATGCTGTAAAGCGAAGCGCCGTAAAGCAGGTCCCCCGTCTGTGCGTTTCCCTTAAGTATCTGTGTGGGTTTCCCACACACAGTTTGCAGCAGATTTCTGGGTTATGTTAGGTTAGGTTAGGTAGGGTTAGGTTATGTTGGGTTAGGTTAGGTTAGGTTAGGTTGGGTTAGGTTATGTTATGTTAGTTTGGGTTAGGTTAGGTTGCGTTAGATTAGGTTATGTTAGGTTAGTTTATGTTAGGTTAGGTTAAGTTATGTTGGGTTAGGTTAGGTTAGGTTATGTTGGGTTAGATTAAGTTATGTTGGGTTAGGTTATGTTAGGTTAGGTTATGTTGAGTTAGGTTAGGTTAGGTTGGGTTAGGTTAGGTTAGGTTATGTTGGGTTAGGTTAGGTTGAGTTAGGTTATGTTGGGTTAGGTTAGGTTGGGTTAGGTTATGTTAGGTAAGGTTGGGTTAGGTTATGTTAGGTTATGTTGGATTAGGTTAGGTTGGGTTAGATTAGGTTAGGTTAAGTTATGTTGGGTTAGGTTATCTTAAGTTAGGTTAGGTTAGGTTATATTAGGTTAGGTTATATTGGGTTAGATTAGGTTATGTTGGGTTAGGTTAGGTTAGGTTGGGTTAGTTTTTGTTAGGTTAGGTTGGGTTAGGTTAGGTTAGGTTAGGTTGGGTTAGGTTAGGTTATCTATAATTTTAAAATACCAATTACAAGATACCACGACGGTAAAATGTAAAAATAAGTCTCCCAATTGACTATCATTACAACAGTGAAATGATATGTGTAATTAAGAGAGAGGCAGACTGCCTTCCTGGACTTGTATAAATGCCTCAACAGACAAATCAAAACTAGAAAAAAAGATGACTGCCATTCAGGAACCTAACTAAGTACATATCCAAGATACTTCATCCTAAGCTCCAAGACGGTTTTCAATGCGGCTTCGCCACTGAGTTATCTTACATAGAAGCAAATGGGTCTCTTCAAAAGATGTCCTCGGAGTGGACTTCCAAATTCTCTGCTGTTTGTCTTTTCTGTGTACTTTGAGGTAGGTATTGCTTATTCACTCTACTCGGTAGGTTCCCTATTCTAGAGAAGAAGTTGGGGAAGCTCCAGATTTGCAACAGAGCTGGTCCCCGATTTTTAATATTATTAAAATTATAATTATTATTATTATTATTTGTGAATTGTTAAACCCGTGAAAATCATTCAGCACAATATGGAACTTAGGAGCAGAACCGGTGATGTTTGACTTAATACATACTCGGAAAAGTAGGTATGATAATTGCGAATGATGAAAACCAAATAGATTAATTAAACAAAGTTAACAGGGAGACCCTGGAGCTAGAATTCGACCTCCGTAAGTTCAATTAGGCTACGACACACACACCAGTCTAAACCAACACGTAATATACTTCAATGAGCGCTATAAAAGCATTGGACCAACACGCCTCACAGACCTACCTTTTGGTGGCAGTTGTTGGAACAGGTTAATTGTTGGTAAACATAAGGTTTATGCTTCTCAGAGGTGGACGAATAAATGCCACTGACGCTGTGATATTATTTGAGGACACGTTCTCGTCAGGAAGATAAGGATGGAAGGGAGATTGAGAGAGGAAGGGAGAGTAGGGGATAAACAGGGTGATGATGGGACGAAGTTGGAGATAAAAATGTACGACTGGATCGTTTCACTAATGATATACAAAACCGACAAGTTGATATATATGTGCAACACCGTAATTGACGAAATGTTCCTCATTATCAAATCCCCCTTTCTCATCAAACCAAACCACGGGCGGGGATAGAACCCGCGATCAGAGTGTCATAAAACTCCAAACCGACGCGCTAGCCACTGGGCCAGCTGGCTATATCAAGATTCGTCCAACTAGGTATATTTATACACCATAGGAAGGTTAGCATAGGCGGGTTTTATCCCCGCCCGTGGTATGGTTTGTTTGTAATCGTGTCATTACGATTTCGTGAGCCCCTTTCTCTTTTACTCGGAGCTTGATAATGTTCCGGTAGGGACGGAAGCATCTTGTAGTGAGTTTGCTGTGAAGATAAGGTTATGGGGGATGTAGGGTGAAAATGAGAGAAGACAGAAAGAAAAGGTGAATTTTTTAACGTCGCTGGGTACACGGTTACCTTTTATTCAACACTTGAATTCTTCCAGCAGGTACTGGAGTTGTTTTACACAGGACTGGAGTGTTTTCTTACACAGGTTATGACATTCCAGCAAGACAGGAGTTTTCTAAAAAAAAACATTTTTTTTTCCTGGATGTGACCCACAAGTCAGCTAAAAAGAATCAGGTACTTAGTTTTACTGATAGGTGGGCACTAAACCCGCAAGGCAGGCGAGGTAGTTTTAATCAAAGGAATGGAAAGGTTACTCCAATTTCTTGACTCAAGAGCCCTTCACCGGCTCTTCTTCCCTTAAAAGGTGAAGGGAAGACAGAGAGAAGATGCAGACATGGGAACTAAGAACAGGATAGAAAAGCAGACGGCTCTCCCCACTCTCTACATCTCGCATGCACTTACAATAACAGCAATGAAAAAATAGTATTAATTACCGCGTGCCTTGTAAAACATTGCATTGACTATTTACATAACGCAGGAATATTGAAGGTCATCATACTTGCAATATTAAATGCCACAATCACCACCACTATTGCTACTACCACCATCACTACAACTCCTTCTACCAACATCACTAAGACAACTACTACCACCATCACCACTAATTCAACCATTTCCATTAATACATTGATAATACGATAATCTGAGAGACAAGAGGCGAAAACAGATCTAAAATAAAATACTAAAACAGTTAACCAGGATGCAAAACATGACAGCTTCAGAAGCCAGGCTCAGGAACACATCTTCCAGACTTCTGACAAGTTAGACCAGCTTGGAATTATCAACTCGTAAACGTTTAGTAAATTCCCAGGAAAAGAATTTGGGAGAAGATTAATGAAACGTCGATGATTTTCAAAATCTTTATCTAACCCAGTGGTTTCCGGCTTTCCC